>VXBW01005610.1:582-51290 GCA_013400375.1 Thinocorus orbignyianus | reverse complement strand
TTCCTGGGCCCCTCCCGACAGCTATTGTGGTGTGATCCTTACCTGTGTAAATGCATGGGTTTCATTCCTAGTTTTAGTCTTCTCCAAGCTAGTTTGAAGCTCAGACAATTTCTTCCTAATTTGCTGGAGATGCAGTGGAGACTCAGTGTTGTTCATATGACTCTACAGTAATACACTGAGAACTTTCAGCTGGAGTTAAAAGGAAGTTATCGGAAGATTTGCTGATAAAGTGAGCACAGTTGTTTTATGAACCGTTACTGTACAACTGTTTGGAAAATACCAGACACAGAAAGAAAAATTCTTGTTAGCAATATGGAGAGAAATCACTGCTGCTTTCTGAGGTGAGGAATGTGGGATTCTGAAGGGAAGAAACAGCCACATTCAGGCCAAGAAGGACCCTCCCCAAAATAATACAAGGTAGGGATTTCTAATCTAATAACTACGTTGTTTTGTGATGTAACTATGTATTATGACATTATCATTTTGTGTTGTAGGAGCGGAAGGGTAAGATAAAATTTTCAGTGTGTTTACTGTTAGACTGTACTTTGATAAACCACAGTTCACTGAACTAAGTACATGCAACCCTACACATAAGCCCAAATGAAAGGATTTTACCAACGGCAAAGCCCTAAGTAAATAATCATGTAGCTATTGTGCTTGTTGTACACTGTTTGAGCTTGTGTAGCAAAGTAAATCCAGATACTAGGAAAACAGGCAGAAATAGGTTTACAGACTCTAAGATCATAGGAAAGAAAATTCTTGTGAACTTTAGGTCCCACAAAACCTGAAATACATTTAAATAGCTGTAAAATTGATATACAATTTCTGAAATTTCATCTCCCAGAAGAAACTTTGAGGAGTAGGGGTATTTTAAGGCAGAACAAGTTCTCTGAGTTAAAGCAACCCCCTTTCTAGGTCAAACTTCCTAAATTAACTCAATTTTTTCAGGCTACCACAAAAAATTATATTCTTAGCTGGCAACCTCCTAGACTAACTTCCAACCAGATTATGTAAGCAATATTCCCATTATTAATGTAGGAAATCCTGCAAGTTTTTTTTCAGCATCACCCTTTTAAAATCTGATGTGTTGAAACTGAATTTCCTTTAATGTTCCAGTTTTTAAGTATTCACACATAAAATGCTTGAATTCCTTTCACAAATTTGTCTCTAAAATAGTGAAAAACACCACTGTGGTTTTTTTCTCATTCCAAGATTTTGAGAAAACTCACCAAACATAGTAGAACTCATATTTTGATATTGTTTCAGTGCAACAACTTCCATATCAGAATGTCTTTCTGTTGCATAGTGGTTCAAAGACAGAAAACACTTGATGTTACCTTTTGCTTGTGCTTTTGCTGTGCCTCTCCACATAAGACAAAGAAATGTATTCTCCCAACTGGCATTGAGCTTCTTTTGTTGTAAGAAATCACAGACCTTCCAGTGGCTTGGGACAATTATTCTGGAAATCTGTTCCTGCTCATATTATATGGTATATTTGACAAGTGAAAAATCTCATTTGCTCCGAAGGCTAAACAGAAGGGCTAGTCATGAGAGCCTAATTCAGTTAGTCACACAAATGCTAATCTTTACACATAGAGGAAATTACCACCTGACCATACCAAGGCCGTTAATCTCAATCTGACCTAATGATAAAAGAAATACCACAGATTTTCAAATTGTGCAAAGATTAGCATGTACGTGGGGAGCTAGGTCAAGAAGATACCTCAGATACCAAGTGAAGTAACTACAACAATTTGAATCTGCAACTACCATACTTGACAGAAATCAAGTAGAGAGAAAGTATGGCAGAGCTGAGGTTGAGAAGGAGCACCTTTGCTTCATGCAGCTCTTTTAAGTAGTTACAAAAGGCAGCAGGAACCGTGATTCATGGCTTCACACAGTGCCTGTGACCTGACACAGCAGCGAATGTCAATAGTCTGTCCGTTTGAACTAGTGTAGCTGAGCACTTTTTGCACTTTATTTGCAGCATCTATGGGATCTCTAATTTCATTCTTCTGTAAAACACAGGGAGCCTAAATTGAACACAGCAACTAAGGGCAGCTATTGGGTGACAAATTCTGATTTCTGCAACATGCTAAGCAGAGGCCTGGGGAAAGACTGTGGTTCTGTTTGTCTTGCTTTTCCTCTCTCTGGATCATCATTTGAATTTGAAATAAAATTGGTATGCAGTCAACTACAGAGCTGCTTTCATTTTAGTGGCTACAGCATTCAAGACAAGGCAAGGTCTGGAACTTGGATGACATAGCTGCTTACTGGGAAACATCATGGTTCATGTTGGAAGAATCACAATCTCATTACTCTAGTAGAAATGTTCTGACAGAATTTTAGATGATGTCCATAATAGGGGCATAGTGTGACTCCAGTTTAGGGAAAAAAAATAGACCAGGGTTGCTTAGCTTCTCATCTCAACCTGCTTTCTGCTCCATCTAGCTGCCTTTCTTTTGGTTTTCAGCAACTTTCAGTCATGGTGGACATGGTATGTAATTTTGTATAATTTCAGGGTTACACAGACTTCAGTATTAAGAATGCAGTGGTCTCTTCTGAATTATCTTGGCATCCAATAAATAAGAAATTGTTTTTTTAAAAAAGGGGTGGAATCTGCTCTAACCTGAAACCCATAAAGCTCTCATTCTTAAAGCAGAATGTTTGTATCATTCCCCACATGGGTCCTTGGGTTCCCTTAGTTCTGTGATTCCATATTTTTCACCAGGAAGACTATTTAAAGAAAAATCTTTCAAGGAGCAAAAGCTCAATGGTCCAACCTCCTCATAATATGGCTTTCTATGCAGGGAGTCTTTCTTAGGTGAGGAAGTGCCAATAGGTCAATGAGACCTATGCGCACAAACAATAAGCAGCTGTGTCATAAATCCTTGTATGTAAAGTTTTACATACATAATACTCTGGAACCCTGTGGCAAGATGAGAGGTTAAGGAGCTTTATGTTCACTTTAAGGCAACATGTAAGAAAGCATCCAACCATCTCCTATCAAAATTAAAATACTGAAGGCATTCTTCATTTATTTTAATCAACAGTGATGACAGAGATCCATTCCCTGCTTTTTGTCTGCTTATTGCAGAGCATGTTATACTTCCTACCAGCTGGTTCAAACTGCGTGATAAATGTAAATCTGATGGATCAAATAAAGCTTTGATGTGAATTTCCTAAATTCCATGGGATTATGCCAAGGATAAAAAAAATAAGTCATGTTGTTCTTGAATTCTTCTGGCAATTTAGAATGCCCAACGTAGTGTTGTAACCATCAGTTATGTAAAATATTTTGACAAATTCATTTCAGATGTTTTTATCATGTGGATTATTGGCACAAGGAATCTTGACACCAAATGCAGGTTAACTGTTTTCCTAGCTAACATTACCTTGTTAGTGAAGTACACAGCGTTTCTCCAGAGTTATTATCTAGACAGTGCTTGTAAAATACCATTTTATAGTGGATTCACATTTTAAGGAACAACACCAGCTTTGCCTGAAATAAACTGATATGTTAGAGGATTTCCAGGCTGAACCCAACCACCCCTTGGACTGGCCCAGGATGGTGTGTTACAAAAGTCTTGGTAGCCTTAATGCTTTATGGTACATACGGGATAATCTTTTGACAGAAGGGTATGATACAAGTGCAACTGCCAAACTTCAGCTGGTTATGAATGGCATTAATTCATCATATGTTCTCAATTGAAGTGCCTCTTTACCAAGTTTCTATCAAAAAAATATGAGATGTGAGTCACTGGTGTATTACATTAACTTAATGACAGCTTATCTCCAGTGACTCAGTGGTGATAAAAAGAGCTGAGTTAATATTTACCAATTGTATTTACTAAAATCACATACCCTTTAATGGCAAATGATCCATGAAATGGGTTGTAAGGGGGCCAAGAGGAATTGTTCTTTTTGCTAGTACAGCTGCAGTGGAGTGAAGGTCTCTTATGCTGCACGGCCAAATAAAGAGGAGAGTTATTAATCCCAGTATGTCACTGCAAGGGGAATAGTTATAGCTTGTGTGCTTGCAGTAGCAATGATTCAGTGGTAAGTGATCAACATATTCACAAGCTCCCTGTCAGTATGAATTTCCTTGTGAAAATCTGCCATGTATTTCTTTTGAAAAACTCAGTGTTGCCACACCTGAAGATAAAAACTTTGTTTGAATCCAAATACCCTTCCCCTGTCAGTAGCCCTGAAATCATTGCAGGGGATTGAAGCATCCAGTGATTTCTAAGGAGCGTAGCCATCAGTCTCTGTGAAGAAGCCAAAAGCAGCAGGTCTGGTTAGTCACTGACAGGAACTCTTCTCCCCAGGAAATAGCAAAGGAATGGCAAAAATGACAGAGCAGACAAGTAGAGGTAAGAAAATGGCTAGGTACAAAGCAAGAAGACTGGGCTTCCGATTTCTCTGAGTACCAAGAGATGGGCTCTTGCTTTTCTCAGAGGAGGATCCCAGTCATCTGAGAACTACTCCAACCTGAAGGTTATCTTTGGCAAGTAGTTCATATGTGGCTCCTGCTGCTTTTGTGCTGCCCACTGGAAATAAAGGTGTTGGTGGTTTTTTTTGTTTGTTTGTTTTTTTTTTTTTGTTTTGTTTTTTTTTTCCCTAAGGTCAGGAATCATACTCCTAGAATCCTATTCTTTCTGTTCTCATACCAATATGAATGAAATAGGTGCCTTGATTACCTGTGTGGGAATGGGAAAGGAAGAGGACCATGATTTTTTTTTAAGAAAAGGGTCACTATCTCAGCAGAGTTCTGCATTTGCATTTTGACACTAGCCTTGATTTGGGAAAATTAATAGGGTTCAGCTTTTCATTTTTATCCTTGACTAGGCTCTCAGTGTCAGTGATCTACTAGCCTGCATGCTTTTTCTCCTGGGCTTCACAGCCCTTTCCCACACCTGCCATGAACACTGTTCTGTGGCCTGAAGAGGAACTCAGTCTGAAAGTTACCGTATGAATCTGCTGAATTTGGGTGTTACTATTGCACTCTATTTGATTTCAGATGAACCTCATGTCTACAATATCATATTCGTGTGGTTCCGTTTCTCTACTAGATATTTCGCTTGTTTGCTTTATAACTATTTGGGTAGAGATCAACAGGGAAGATGTGTTGTCATTAAAAGGAAAAGCAGCAGAAACCTATTCCTCCTATCACTGGTGCTCTAAAGACTGTCAGTCCTGTATTCCAGCCAAAATGGCAGGGCTTCAAGAACAGACTTTACCTTCCAGTAGTGCCCTGCCTCAAGTGTGACTAACAATGGAATTAATGGGGCATGGACAGTGGGAAAGGGGTAACGTGAACTCATGTTTCATGTACTGGAAAGTGGTAACGTGAACTCATGTTTCATGTACTGCACAATGCTCTCACCCACTAATGCAGGATTTTCTTGAGAGCAGCAGCAACAGCAAATCTTCATCTGGCAGATGTTTGTACCTGAAATTCTGTAAGCTACTTAGTAAACAGCTTGTAAATGTGTAGGGGGAACAGCTGAAAGAAGCAGTAGGCCAGATTTAGGGCACTTAACTTTGTAAATGCTGGAAAGTTTGGTAACTAGTGAGAAAGAGTTCTCAAGAACCAGCTTGCTGTCTACCAGCCAGATAAAAAGGCATTCATATTCCATGTCCATGAGTCCATGGACAGAGTTGAGCTGAGGACTTGCAACAAGGGTGAAACCTAAGTCCACTTTAAATTGTATTTGTGCCCACTTACCACCGGCAATCTTTCTGGCACTAGCATATTCCCAAGGGGGCATGGAGCAGTTTAATGTGTGGGAATGTCTGTTATCCTTGTTTGTTGTGTTGGGAATAGGTGGGAAGCTTCTTTTGTGTTGGGGAAGTTTCCTCATGGGACAGATAAGGTGAAGAAATGCTAAGTCAGCTTGTGCCCTGAAAATAAGTAAATCTCTAAAAGAGACCTTAAAATTACTGGCATCTCTGCAGGATATCTAAGAACTGTCCTGCAGTGGAAAGTAGTTCAGCTCATGACTGAGCTCACTGGATTTTTTTATGGGAATGTGACAGGGTATTAAAGCATTCTGATACCACCAAGGGACCCTTTTCCAGCAGCATAATTTAGGAGGTGAAGGAATGACTTGTGGTCCACTTCTACGTGAGACTTGGGCTCCCTTATGCTGTTTGGAGAAACCAGCACCTCTGTGTGCATAAAGAATAAATTAACTTTCCATGTGTGGCTGGAGTAATTAGATCCCATTTGTGCAGTAGAGGTGACGGGTTTGCACTTAGTGGACTAGTCATTCCTGGTCTGTCAAAGCAGTAAATCTCTGGCCTTTTTTGTAAGATATTTTGGGTACACTTCTTAAAGGACATTGCCCTCCTGCCAAAAATTTTTACTCTAAATAAACCATACATTATGCCTGACCTTACAATATTTTCTTTTTGCTCTAATACTTAGAAGTTGCCAGCAAACTAGCAGAGGTAACGAATACTTTTTCTAGAGCTGGGGGACTGTATTGGTGTGCAAGCCAGAGAAAAGTTCTGAAAGAGGGTAGTAGTTGCTTGTTACCAATCAGATGTTATGAGGAAGAAAAACTAATGTTGCCAAAGAAAAAAACAACACTGCAGGTGAGGGGGGTAGGTGAACTTATATTTAAAAAAAGGTAATAAGATTAGGACAGCTCTCTGTCTCCACATAAAGCAAGAGAGAACTGGATACCTGTTTTGTCTAGAAGACGGAAGATTGCTGGGTGCTAAACATGAGCTGTTGAAAGAACACTGAATGAAGCTCCACCTTTCAGGGACCCTGCCATCAATGTTTTGTTCTCATGCCAAATTCCTGGACTATAAAAATCTGCCTATAAGCCAAGAAAAAAAACACTTCTGTAGAAGAATTTCCAAGCTACTGCTTCATGGCGAGATGGAAATAAAAAAAGGGAGGTCGTTTTGGATCTTCTGCCTGTTTTGGAGTTGTTGCAAAGGCAAAGAACCAGTTCAGATAGGTAAGAAAAAAAATCTAATTTTTGGATTATTTGCTCACAAATTGCTCTACGTAGGTGACAAGTACAGTTGTCAGATGAAAATCTGCAACATATTCATATAAAAGCTGTAGGCATGCCAGATACTGTTTAACATTGTACATTTTCATCCTTAATGTCAACCATTTAAGTTTTTTACTTTTTTTTTTCTTTCACTACTAGGTAGTTTATCACCTGTTTTTTGTCCTAAGTGATTAATCTTAAACAGGAGACTCTGGATGCAGTTTGCATTATAAAAAAGTAGTGACATCCTTTTCAACACATTTCACGTATATTCTTTATAGAACTATGTTACCATAATGCCTGCTTGATTGATCAGTATGAAATACTGCATTAGGAGTAATCGTATTTTGTGTGATCTGCTGCTCTGTTACCTCCTAGCTTGGTTTTGAATGTCTTAGATTTTTCCCAGATGCTTAATACACAAACAATTTACATGACAATTATTGCTGTCTTAGTAATTCTAGCAGATCAAATTCCAAGGATAGCTAAATTTCTTATTTCCCCTAATTATTGTGTAGAACAGTGCTAAATTACCCTATTCCACTTTAGTGATGCAAACATCTATGGCAAGATATAGGCCCTTTAAAAAACTGTTTCTGTAAGTACTTCTTGGCACTTGAGTTTGTGTTGTACATTTCTAATAACAAGATCTGTATTATTCAGTGTTCCCCTGCTGGTTCTTAGGTAGGAATATTTAATTATCTTTTAGAGTTCATTGAGTTTGTTAGTGACTGTTGTTGATTTGGTCTGTGATGGATGTTCCTATCTTGGTTTTCCTAAATGTGCTATGTGAACCACACAAAGAAATTTCCCCATTTTCATTTGTCATTCTTTCAAATGGGCCTAGAAGAAATGCTAAAAGCATTTCCCAGCAAGCATAGCTTATTAAATTCAAGGTGATTCATATTGACTTTATGCTTACTGGTATGGAAACTACTTTCTGAAGTGATGTCTTATATGCACTTAAAGTATGTATCAATACCTTTGACATATATACAATTCTGAGGTCCAAGACACGAGTTTTGGTTGAGGTGAAAACCAAGTAGCTCTGAACCAACTGCTGAAGCTGGTGGCAGCCTCAACTGCTGACCACCTGCTGCTATTTTGCTGTACAGTCATGCCACCTGTGATTTCTCCTGGAAGGGACTCAATTCAAGAGTTTGGACCAAAGTCTTGCCTTATCTTAAGAAAAAGTAGAAATGAGATATAGGCAGCCAGGATGAAATTCTGTTCACTTCACTTTAGGTATCTACAGTATAACTGTATCTACAGTGTAAAATGCTCAGGGGTGTCACCTACATTGGCACCCTCAGCAACCTTTATAGATAATGGAGAGAAACATGGAGCACATTGTCTTGGAGCATCTTCTTCCTAGGTAGATATGTAAGGTAGGGAAGCTGAACCTCTTTTCCTTCTCACTGTTACCTTCAAAGAACCTGGACTCGTTCACTTACACTGGAGGTATCTCTGGCATGGACTTCAAAAGTTCAGTGAGATTAAATTCCTTCCCACAAGCTAGTATCTTCTAGAGGTTAACATTTTTGCCCTTGAAAATCTCTCCTTTAATGTTCTATTCCATTTTGTTTTTTAAAAAAAGAAAGCAGCTCATGTGGGGTGAATTTCTTAGCTTTCTTCTTATGATTCTTTCTTTAGTCCAGGTCTCTACTGTCAGTAGGAGTGAATGTGCCACCTGGGGCAATTTCCACTTTCATACATTTGACCATGTTAAGTTCACTTTTCCTGGAACCTGCACATATGTCTTTGCTTCACACTGCAATGACAGCTACCAGGACTTTAACATTCAAATCAGGCGCAGTGACAAGAATAGCTTCCTGATTTACTTCACCGTCACCATTGATGGAGTGATCTTGGAGGTGAAGGAGACAGGCATCACAGTGAACGGGAACAAGTGAGTAAAGACCATACTGTTGTTTCCTTGTGCAGCAGTTTTATTGCTACTTATTAGCAACAGGTGGTCTGTCTAGAAAGTGGCCCTGTTCTGCAGAGATACAAATGGCTGTGTATGGTAAATTCATGGCACTTTGAACAGGGTATTGGAAAGACAATATGGAATGAGGAGGCAAAAAGCATGTAAACTGTATTCTCCCAGGGATCAACACCAACATGTTAAGCAAAAGGCAATGAGGCAATAAAAACAAAAGGTATAGATATCCTTAATGATGCTCTGATTTGGGAGGGAAGGGTAGATGGAAGGAAATAAAATCAACACTTCATTTGTAGAAAGTTTTGATTTTGTAGAAACTTTGCATTTTTTCCTCAAGACATTATTTCTGTGGTACCAACCCTACTGTTGCATATTGCTGCCCAAAAACAGATGGTCCTTTTAGAAAAAGTTTTCTGCTTCCAGATAAATTAGTTTAGAAAATTGCACTGCTTTGCAGTTCACAGCTTGCTTTGGCATCTTGTTGCACGAAAGACAGAACTTTCATAAGTCAAAATCCACACCTTTAATTCCAATCCAAAATAAACCAGAAATCAAACTGCAAATAGAACAGTAAAAATACTCCATAAGTAAAAGCTAATATGCAATAGTAGCTGAAAGTTGGACACTATTTTAAGGGCAGCCCTCATGAGAAGTACATTGACCTGCATGTAAGTCCCAGCATGTAGATATGAAGGGATAAGGCAAGCTTTGACCCTGGGAAAAACCCTCACAATCTTATTATAGAGAAAATTGCAAACATATGGGCTGTCTTCTCTTGACAGCCTTCTAGAAGCAACCAAATATGGAACAGCATCTATAGCACTTGTAATTATAGTAGCAAAGCCCAGATGTATCTTCTAAGTCAAAGGGTCTAGTAATCTTCTATCTTCTAGCCCTTTTCTGATTTTCTAAGTTTCTCAGGTGAGGTGAAAAAGTAATTTAGGTCTGAACCATGTCACTACACAAGTAACAGAACAGAACTCTTTTTCTATCTCTGTGAATCCCAGACATCAAAGATAGCCTGAAAGGATGATGAGAACCTGCAGTATCCTCATGCAGAGCTAGCTGGGGAGGGGCCACAACCGGGAGTGGGTGTGGTGACATCACGGCGTAGGCGTATATATGGGCGGGCGGCGCCGGGGTGCATCTGGGCAGCGTCAGTGGCGGTCGGGTCGGGGAGGCGCGGCACGCGGTGCGGTCGGTATTGTACTCATGTTTGTCTCCTCCATCTGTCTTACTGTTTCCCTGCAACACCTGCTGTTCTGGTAAACAGTTTTTATCTCAACCCACGAGTCTGCCTTTTCTTTCTAATCCTCTCCCCGCCGCTGGGGGGCGGAGCCAAGTGACTGCCACGTGGCACTTTTGTTGCTGCTGAGGCTAAACCGTGACAGACCAAAATACACTGTGTTGTGGATTAAGGTTGGTAAAAGGTCACACAACTAAAATCACTGGACAAGATGGTCGTACCTAAATTTAATGCATTGTGTGAATGCAGACAGACTTTGAAAAGAATGTCCCCATGGCTTATTTAGCTCCTTTTGACTCTAGCTTTTCTTCCTGTATCTTCAAGAGGATTTGATCAACCTTTTTTTTCAATGCAATCTATTTTGTTCCCTCCAATTTCCAGGATCCCCATGCCCTTCAGCTTGAAGAGCGTCCTGATTGAGGACACCTGTGCTTACTTCCAAGTCACTTCCAAGCTGGGCCTGACACTCAAGTGGAACTGGGCTGACACTCTCCTAGTATGAACAGCCAGTTAGTTGTTTTTCTCTTGGTGAACCTCATCAATGATGAAAAGCAGAGGTGGATGCGGGCACCGTGTTGATATAAGACATTGTGGGGCAGAGGTATCACTGTATCTATAAGCTAATAGGCACATACCAAACTGGGTAATACTTTCATGGGACAGGGGCATGGAATTACAACCCCCAGGCATTCCAGGCTAATATTATGTGACAAAACGTGTCACTGTTAACCCTGGAGATAGTACCTCTCCAGTTAACTGCTTCCTCCATGGGGCACCAGCAGCAATGCAGCTGATCCCTCCAGCTCTGTCTTGTTAGTTACCCTCTGCCTCGATGCACATCTTGCATGGGAAACTGATCTGTGTGGCCAATTCAGACCCTGACCTCCCTTATTCTAAAGCCTTGCTGTGTGGGAGTACCCCTCTATACATCCACTCTAAAATATGCTCTTCTTCAACAGTGTATTTACATTCTCGGGCATGACGACTTACCCTCCACAATCAGGACTGAGATTAAATAAATGAAAGTTGTCGTGTTTTGCAGTTCAGGGAAACAGAGAGAAGGTAGAATGTGAACAAAGAGAAATAAAATCAGGAAGCAATCAAGTGGTATTCAAATTCTGATTTAATAAATTATTTGCTTCCCCACTTCCCCTCTACTAATTAACACCTGAAACATTACAGGCACTGCCTGTAGAATGGAGCCAATTTTAGGGCAACACACTTGTAATGAAGACACCGCCTTTTTTCGGTGGACCTGAGTGATGCCAGTACTACCCTTGAAGTACGTAGGAGTGATTAGGTGCAATAGTTCTACCTAGCAAGGCAAAAGTATGCTAACCTGGCTCTTTATTACCCCTGAGTGTGGGCAGAACGAGTTACACTGGACAGACCCACATCTATAAATGCTATAAATTTTTCCATTTAGCCTAGGGACTAGAAAACCTTGAATAAAGCCAAAAGCTGACCAGAAGCTGCTTCTTCATAGCATCCAGCATGAGAGTACAGTTACCTGATCTGCCCAGAGTAGAGCTGTGGTACTTTGCAAGATGTCTATATAACAGTGTCTTTATACTGGGAAACACTGGTCCAAGGATTAGTCCAGTATTCATCATGCTTTGGTTAGCTGTTTAGTGGTAGGAATGACAATTGCTAGATGATTATCTTCCCATTTAAACTCAGTCTGTCTGCAGGTAAATTTTATGGTAGGTTTGTAACAGGAGACTGCTACAAATTGGTAATGAGCCTTTCTGCTGCTACGCTTTTCTATTCGGAACCACTTTGTAACATGCTGCTGATGAGAAAAGCCTTTAAACTCTGAGTTTCCTCTTTGCTTTTGTTTTGTAGCTGGACCTGGAAGAAACATACAAAGAGAAAATATGTGGTCTGTGTGGAAACTATGATGGTAGTGGGAAGAATGATTTGATTTTGGATGGTAGGCCATGAATACAGCATATTTCACATAGAACAGAACTGTTAATATGTGACACAAAAAACTGTATTGACTTTCTCTGCAGGATTTCAGATTCCTGGTAGACACTCCAAAAAACATGAACATTTCTACATGCAGGAGATGTATTCTCAGAGGTTCTGGGATGATTTGGGTTCCTCTGTTTTTTACATTACTTGCAAGACTCAAACATTTTTCACCCAAATTAATTGCCTGGTTATCATTGCCAGGTTTCCTGCAGATCATAGCAAACTTAAAGGAACTTTCAAATGAGACATGAGTGCATTTTCTGTCTTTCCATTTTCATCATTTTACAGCTGGGTAACAAGAGTGATAATTTTTGCCTCTGTAATGAAATGAAGGCATCATCACTGAGCCAGAGAGATTTCATTGAGCATCTCTGCAGAAACGTGGTGCCATCCACTGACACCTTCAGATATCGCACTGAACTGGAAAGGCACCATCACAGCAAACAGCTGAGGCTACACTCCTACAGCAGGTTATATGAGTGGAAAGAGACCTACATCCTGGGGTATTATCTGCAGGACTGAAGCCAAAGACACATCATCATCCCTTCATGTAATACCTGGGCTTCTTAAGTCACCAGAAAAATATTGTTGTCTATTTCCTGTTGATTTGATCAAAAATACCACATGTAGTTGTAGATTTGGGGTTCATTTTCGTATTTCATATTAAGTTTTTCAGCTGCATCTTAGTCATGTTTCTGTCCTTTACTTCAGAAACACAGTAAGTAAAAATTAATGCTGGCTCATTTTTTTTCTGAAGACACAGTTCCCTACCAAGAAGCTTTGTTCTAAGAAAAACAGTCTCTTATTTCATGGATCTGGTTCCACAGATAACAGATGCCTACACCCGGGGACCAGGCAGCTTCCCATGTCCCTCCTTTCTGCTCTGAACATATCTACCTCCCTGGGGTGAGCAGACAGCAGTCAGTCTGCTGGCCTAGGCTAAGATCCACTGCATATAAAAGTCCAAGATTTCTTTTGAGGAAAAAATTATCAGGAGAAAAATCCCAATTCTGCATAGAATAGCTCTTCCTGAAGCTTGGTCCTTAATGTTATTTAATGCCAATTGAGATCCTTGGCAAATCAGATGGCTGCAAGAGCTCAGGGTTTTAGAAGGATTTCTCTTTCCAGAAAACTTACTTGCAAAGCAACTGAAAACTATGTTTTCATGGAAGTCATTCTCTCAGGCCTGCACTTAGTTAAGGGACTGAGCCAGTACAGAACAGACCTCGTCAAAAATCTGTAAATTGAACCTTTCAAAAAAAAAATTAAAATAATAAAAAAAGAAAATTAGAGAATGGTAATTTATGCATACTCTCCATAAAAATATGTGAATTTCTAACTTCGTCAGAAAGATTTCTCACTGCCAGGGTAAAGTTTTTGGTAATGCTTTGGGAAAATACATCCCTCCAGGGTATTTGTTACATTCTTATATTGTGTGCCTGTCTTCCTCCTGCTCCCTCTTCCTGTCTTCTTTAGCATGCAAAAAGTAATCAATTCCCAGATGATTACAAACATGTTTAACTAAGGCTGTAATTTAGGTTGCGACGGTAGAAGGCAAACTACAGTGTATGACAATTACATGTGCAAATACAAAACTCTCTAAGCTCAAATACACTCATAATGAACAGAATTCTTTGGAACTAATGAGGTGCCATAGAAACATTAAGAGTCTCTTGTGATTATAAATGCCCAAGCTGACAGCAAGCTTTGATACAAGTGTGCCAGATTCTTGAGTCTAGATCAACAGGAGTTATATCAGGCTGTCATCCTCTATAATGTGGATGCTGTGGCTAAATGTGGGCATTTAGTGAAGAGCACACTGCTTTAGAGCCCAAAGATTAAGTGCATCTCTATAGCTCGTTAACTGATCTAAAGAATTGCAGAAAATTACTCAAGACATATCTGGGGATTTTGCAGGGTATAAAATGCATCCGAGGCAGTTTGGGAACTTCCACAAAGTAGAGGATCCATCAGAAAAATGTGCTGATGTGAGTCCAGATGATCACACCGGAAGACATCCTAGGAGGGAAGACAATAGGTGCAGTAAATATGTAAGTATGCGTGGCCAGGGAGTATAGACCCTCCTGAACTACAGTCCTGGAGAGGTTGTGTTGAAACAAGTGTTAATTGCAGAGCATGCACTGAACTGGATTTTTCAGGAGTCTACCCATGAATCCAATCAAAACGTTGATCTTATAGATAAAAGAATGTCCCATTATAGGGTTAAAGAAATAGGTAGCTGGGAATTGCACAACTGAACGACACCTTACAGTCCCAGCACAAGGATCTCATGACAGAAAGTTAGACTCGATAATCTCCCAAGGTCCCTTCCAACCTGAATTATCCCATGACCCTGGAATTGTGTCATCAAAAATTGAAATGCACATCCATAAACCAGAAAGTTGGTAAAATGTCAAGTATTGCTTTTCTTTTCCCTTTTTTTTTTTTTTTTTTTTTTTTTTTTTTTCAAANTTTTTTTTTTTTCCAGAAAAAAAGATGCAAGAAACTTATGTCCCATTTTGGAAACTGCTCCAAAGTGGTTGCATTTGATGACTACATAGAGACCTGTGCTGAGGATATGTGCCACTGTGCAGTTAATTCTTCTCACTCTGATTTGGTTTCCAGTTGCATATGCAGCACTTTAAACCAGTACTCTCGAGACTGTGTCCTCAGGAAGGGAGACCCTGGGGAATGGAGAACCAAAGAACTTTGCTGTAAGCAACCACTGCTCTGGAGATTTCTTTTGGGTTAGACATACACACCTGTATTCTGACTCCAGCAGAGCAAAGCTAGGAGTTGTGTTAGCTACTGTGAATCAATACATAGAAATATTTTGACAGAAATGTTAATGGAGAAGTCTCTGCAAATTTAACTTCATTTTCCCCCTTAAATTAGAACTATATCTCAATATTGCCTCCCTTCTCCTTATGGCTGTTTTCTCCATTTCTTTTAAAATGTTACTGTGCACAGTTAATTCATAAATAGCATTGTTTTAATGTTGACATCTAATCAGAAGTCACTGAGAAATCTAATGTGTTTGCCCTTAGCTTAATCTGTACTTTCATACTTAGTTGTTGCAGCTACCAAGCAGGATATCACTGTAAATCCAGGGGGAAGGTTACAGGTAGTTCTCCCAGACTACCAGTGTGGATTGGGATAGAAAAATAAAGCCAGAATGACTGACGCTTCAGGCAAAAATAAGCTATAATGACCCCGTAAATGATTCCAGTGTCCCTTGCTAGTATCGTGACTTCAGCCAGCCTTGAGGAAGTAAAATAATGTGAAATATCTTGTATTGACCGGCAGTACAATTTTCCTCAAAGATGAAGTTAAAGTGACCATAAAAATTTAATTAGAGGTTAAACAAACATGACAATTCTAGATAGAAAGTTTTGCAAACAAGATACGGGGGAAAGGAAGAAGGAGTTGGGTAACAATACAATGATTTGAAAGCTCTTATAAACAGATCATTAATGTATCCCATTTTCATTTGGTCTTGCAGATCAGGAATGCCCAAACAACATGGAGTACATGGAATGTGGAAACTCCTGTGCTGACACATGCACTGACCCAGAAAGGAGCAAGATTTGTAAAGCCCCATGTACAGATGGTTGTTTCTGTCCTCCTGGTAAGGCAGTTCACTTGTTCCAATGGGTCATGCATATCAAGGGAAAAAGAGGGAGTCTGGTCCCTTTCAGTTAGTGGCGTTGTTTTTTCTTTAACATTTTACACTAAAACCAATCAATAAGCTGTTTCTTCTAGCATAATTTGGCAACTTTCTTCTTGGAAAAAACAGATCTCTAAAGATTCAAGATCCTGACGCTTGCTGGGGAGGGAGAAGAGGAGGAGGGAGGCCAGATTTCTAAGGACTAGACAGAAGCAAATGGTACAGATGTAGAAAAAGGTCTTCTCTAGACAGTAAGAATGCAAGTGGAGATGTCTGACGATGTACCTCCCTGCTACAAAGCTAGATCTTAAGTCACACCTAACAAAGCTAGAGCTTAAGTCACACCTAACATAAATGCATTGCCAGGGTGCATGCGTAAATGTGCACATGAAGTAGAGAAAAAGAAGCCTTCTCATGAGGCTAAGGTGAAGGTCTGATTTCTGCTAGATTCACTGGTAGAAAAGGATGGAAACTGGCTCACATCCTTGCAAAGTGGGACTTGATAATCCTGCACACAGTGACAAATTCCAGTAATTTACAGAGAGATTATTTGGGTTTTGCCTTGCTTTCATTTTAGCTCCAAGCAAAAAAAGTTTTGCATCCATTAACACCTGAAAGGGCCTGGTGTAATGTTTTCCTTAAAACATATCCCATTCATATATGGAAATGCTTAATACTCAAGTTTTTTTCTTACTCTAATCTTCCTTGATGATCTTTCCCAGACTCACCAAAGGAGTATTAACTACCTAATGTGTCTGAACAGGAACTATCCTTGATGACCTTGGTGGCAAAAAATGTATCCCCAGAGACAGCTGCCCCTGTACGTTTCAAGGCAAAGTCTATTCATCTGGAGGGACTCACTCCACTCCCTGCCAAAACTGGTACTGTTGTGAACTTGACTGCACTAATAAGGCAGAAGCATTTACTTCAGAGCATTTTTGAGTCACATTGTGTTATTTTCTCCTTTTTTTCACCTATTCATAACCTTTGTCTTAAATGTTAAAAACAATTGGTCTGAAATTCAACAGTACGGGAAAACTTAGAGGTAGTCCTAAACCTCACGTAGTTACTTGCCTCACTTTGAACTGCCAGCAAGAATCATACCTCGCCAAGCAAGGAGTTAATGGGTTACATTTCCAACTGTCTCTATAGCTACAAAAGGCTGTTTCAGGGCCTGGATCTCAAAAGTCCCAATCCTTGAAAATTACTTGATTTAGGAAAAACCTTGTAGCTTGAACCCACTTGCAGCTTTACCACTTTGCACTAGTAAAAATTGGTAAGACCCCAGGTATATTTTTCTCAAAACTGTTTCATTTCTTACTCTGATATTCATCTAGTGAATGGACAGTCATATGCTATTTGAGCTCCTGTGACACATCATCATTTCTTGACCATAGGCCTAACCTTTACTCTGCGGAGGAATTAAGTATGCTGTGGTGCATGGTGGAGTAAGGCGGATGTTCTGCATACCTATTTCGATAGAATATTTCCTGCATTTTGAGGAAATGCTCTTCAAAACCTGCAGTTCTGAGGAGCTGAACTTGATGGGCTCTGGATGGTTCCCGTCTAGACACATCGTCACTTACCCCTCACAAAGCCAGAGCTAATGTAGCTGGGCTCTTCTCCTCTTGTGCGCACAACTAAGAATTTTAACTGCTCATTATCTCAGGTTCTCCACAGTTAGTTGCCGAAATGTTGCATCAGCAACCTGCTGAACAGTTGGCTCAGTAGCATTAAATATTGTGAAATCCTTCTTTATGAGGTTCTTTCTTTCTTTAAAAAGTCAAGTAAACAATTTAGGCCCCCCAAACCATTTCTTGCTTGACCAACTCAGTGTCTCTTGAAAGAGCTAGTTCAAAGCCCAGTGCAGTTAACTCTCATTGAGAGACGTTCAACCTTCACACTTTAAGGGCCTAATGTAAAATCTTCCTCCTACAGGGATTTAATAAGCAGCCAAAGAAAGCTAAAAAGACAAAAAGGGTGTCATCTATGCAGATTGAGATACAGATTTTATCTCACCTTTGCTCCTTTTAAGCTATGTTTATTCTAACTACTCGTTTTGGGTTTTGTACAGTACTTGCAAAGGAGGCCACTGGAGCTGTATCTCTCTTCCCTGTTCTGGAAGTTGCAATATAGATGGAGGATTCCATATAACAACGTTTGATAATAAAAGATTCAATTTTCATGGCAACTGCCATTATGTCTTAGCTAAGGTATGAACAATATCCCATTTCACTCCTAAATCTCTTGAGGAGCACAAGGCATTAAGCTGTGCTGCAGCTTTACATGGCTTAATTTAATTAAATGGCACCAGTCCAGTACAGCACTTCAACACATGCTCAGTCTTAAACACTATAAATTTGAAAGGGATTGTAAGTCAATTTCTTGATGCTTAGCATCAAAGTTTGCAGCTTCAAAGCTTCAGCATAGTTTTCCATCTCTCTTTTTTTCTAATGAATTAATTTTCTTATTGGATGCATTAGTGTGGATTTAAGCACTTCTGAAGCTTTCATGTATGACTGTCAAAAGGAAGTGGATAAGCAAAAATTCCTGCAAAAGGATTTAATTCCACATGACCCTGCAAAGATGTGATCCACACAAGCTGATAGCATGGAAACAGAGTGCAGAGAGGAGGCAGTGAACATTATTGATTTTAGCAATGAAATAAAGCAGTTTGCAGTTAGAGATTAAATGCCTCAGTTATTTCATTACTCCATTTTAGTCTTTCAGAGACACCTTTTTTTTTCCTTCTAGCTCCCTGCCTGTAACATGCTAACAATGTCTGCACATCACTTTCCTCATGCCTTTTCAGAATACTGATGACACATTTGTGGTGATTGGAGAGATTGTCCAATGTGGAACATCAAAGACAATGACTTGCTTAAAGAATATATTAGTCACACTAGGAAAAACTGTAAGTAACTTGCTTTAATTAATGACACACAATATATCACTTTTGAGGTTCAGAGATGAGGTTTCTCTAACACTGTGGACTCATTTTGGTCTCTTGCAGTCCTGAGACTGCTAGATTAATACCAGCAGACGATACGGTGCACCATGTTGGTTATGTTCTATGAGAGTTATTTCCTTTCCGGTTCTTTTGGATTCTGGCTTTTCCATTTTCTTTAGAGTCAGATGGCTAAAAATTGTCTTTGTCGACTCTCTTTCATGACTTCAAACTTTTTCACTTGTTTCTTTTTGAAAGATTGAGGTTTCTCCAAGAAAAGATCCCCTTCTTGTTACAACAGTTCAGAGTTCTGAGGTTTTTCCTAATGCAATGAATAAAGTACCAGAATTTTCCAAATGAAGACCAGAGGTTTCTCTTACTAAAGATTATGACATGATGCAAACTGAATTCAGTAGATGTTAAGTTAGGGCTGGTATTTATGCACTCCTAAATTTATACAGATTTATTCTGTCCACTCGGTATTTAATTGGTCCAGTCCTAACCTTGTTAGGAGACCCAACATCCTAACACACTTCTCTAGTCAATAAAGGAAGATGGGGATCTCCAGACAACAGGTCAACTGACCTGCAGTATGAGTTCTTGAGGGGTCTGTGTCTCTCCATTAGTTTGAGGGGTAGCACTCATTTGAGTCAGCACTCATTTTGGGTATGCTACATTTCTAATAAGATGGATCCAAATACCTCATTCACTTTTTTTTTTTTTNNTTTAATGGCCTGGAGACTCGCTCTACATTACTGGATGGCATCCAGGCACTGACTTGCCTTAACCCCAGAAATGATCATGTTTTGAAGACAATGCTTAATGCTTGATGAGGCCTGTCAGGTTGCTGTTGTCTGTCTCATGCCATATGCATTCATTACTGCATTACTGTGGGCTTTCTGTTGGTTTGTTTCTTTTTTCACTGCAGACTATAAAAATATGTTCCTGTGGAAATATCTACATGAACAATTTCATTGTGAAGCTGCCAGTAAGC
Source organism: Thinocorus orbignyianus (assembly GCA_013400375.1). Lineage (NCBI taxonomy): Eukaryota > Metazoa > Chordata > Aves > Ciconiiformes > Thinocoridae > Thinocorus > Thinocorus orbignyianus. The sequence continues at coordinate 31,501 of VXBW01005610.1, read as the reverse complement.
CAAGGTAAATATCCTTCTTCACTTCTTACCCAGACTAGCCTCCATCTATTTACAGAAAGATCCCTGCTCTTTCCTCTGAAAAGAACATGATCCTGCTCATTGTTAAGTCATCTGACTCAGGTGGTTTCTTGGTCTGGGACTTCCTGGGAACTCCTGCATTACACTGAATGCATTGATAAATGGAAATTCATGTTTACCGAACTTCATAAAGATTTGAAAGTGCAGACTTTTTTTTTTCTTTTCTTTTTTTCCTCTTTAGATGGCATCACCATCTTCAGACCCTCTACATTTTTCATCAAAATCCTGAGCTTAACTGGAGTACGGATTAGAGTGCAAATGAAACCTATAATGCAGCTCTCCATAACAGTTGATGATTCTTTTCAGAATCGCACATCTGGTAAGACACATCGTGCTTTTCCAGTTTGCTCTTAGGACTGCTTATCTATCACTTTATGTGAACAAATTATTTGATTTTATATTGACTTTAATATTTTAGAACCCCTGGTTAAATCTATAGCCTTCCTGAAGTAAAGCATTAGCTAAAACCTTCAATTTGCTGAAAAAAATTAGCTAATCTCTGTGATGTTAAGTGTGTGCAAGTCTTTTAGACTCTATTTGTAGAAGCAGGCCTTCATCAGAGCCTTGTGAGATGCAGCCTAATTACTTGTTTTAGCCACCAATTTCCTGTTTGCATCATTTAAGGTTTTTGTTCTTCTGTTTCCTAGCTGTGTAATGGGATTACATCGTGTGTCTCTGACCTGTTTTGTTTTGCTTTTGTGATTTTCTTTGCTTATATGCCCTTGGGGAAGGCACTTCTGTGTCTGCCAGTGTTTACTGAAGCACATTTAAGCAGCTTCTAGTCTCTGTGCTATCACTAAGTGCTACTGTAATGCAGAAAAATAATAGTTACACTCTAAAGAAAGAGTCCTGTCTGATTTGTGGGAACATCAGGAAGTTTCTGCAGGAAAATAGGCTTCTCTCAGGCGAGATCCATTAGAAACTTAAGAGTATTAATTTAAAAGCCATTCCTTTTCCAGTCATGTAGTGATTTTTTTTCTTTTGCTTTTTAATTATTTTTTTTTCTGCCACTCACACAAGGTCTTTGTGGCAATTTCAATAACATCCAGACTGACGACTTCAAGACAATTACTGGAGCTGTGGAAGATTCAGCTTCTGCTTTCGGTAACTCATGGAAAACTAGAGCCAGTTGCTTTGATGTTGATGACAGCTTTGAAGACCCTTGTTCAAGCAGTGTGGATAAAGGTAGCAGGCTTTTCATCCCTGGATTATAAGTGCTAAATAATTTTCACATGATGATTAACCAAAAAAGCTTTAGAAATCTCATAAACAGCAAAAGCCAATGCCTTTGAGGCTCTTAATAGAGAGAACACATTGGGTATTGCAGTCTTTAAGGTGACAGCTTTGCTTTTAAAACAAAAGACTGCTGTGCTAGAGAAAGAGCCAACAGCTTCACTGATGACTTGAAAAGCACATACAGCACCAATGAGAACAATTTAGGTTTAAGACAGAGCATACTTGGTTATCAATATTTGGGTATAATCCTCATCTGATCTAGATTGTCACAGTGATGTTGAAGTAAAAATAAGTAAGTTATCAACAGTGCTGGCTTCAGCAAGCATTGTACTGTACTAGAAGCACTGACAGTTTCTCACTTTGACTGGGTTTGGATACATGTAGGCTTCAGACTGTACTCTCAAAGGTGTTGCCACATGTAATTAAAGCTTCAGCTCATGGCCACACAGCTCACTGGTTATTGCATGCTTGATGTTATTGCTTGACTGCACAGAACTGCCTAACTGTAAATAATTAGGAAAGTTTGATGAACAATTATGAAATCAGGGAGGCTTTACAGATGTTCTGGAAATTCAGCCACTGTAATAATGTTAGTGAAGCCTTTCTTTGAGGGAGACAGTTGGTCACTCACGCAACTATGCTTATCACTTTATACATTAATGACCCATAGTTCTTTCTGGCATTATCCAAACAGTTCAGGACATTCTAGTTCTGTGCGATACCATACAAGTATATTGATTCATACAGTAATGTGGTTTAAGAGACTATGGACAATAATAATTTTTTCCACTTCAGAAAAATTTGCCCAGCATTGGTGTGCACTTCTGTCTAATACAAGCAGTGTGTTTGCTGCCTGCCATTCTGTTGTAGACCCTTCCATGTACATCAAGGTAAGGCACTGGTCTAAATGGGTGATTTAGTCTATTTTAGAGACTGATCTGCCATGAAGGTAGTCTGGCCTAGCAGAGTGAAATAGATTACAGTAATGCTTGTTTGTAAAGTGTTCTACTCATGCTGGTAAGAAAAATAACAAAATAAGAGTTTACGCAGTATACAATGGGCCATTTTGACTGAAGTGCTGAAAATATTAAGTGATTGCCTCTACTGACAACAAAGTGATACAACTTACTGAGAAAATACTTGAGCCTGAAATTTTGTCTAAAATTTAGTATGTCTTCAGGTACCATAAAAATATGGCTTGTCCTTTACCTCTCCCAAGTTTCCCTCAGAAAATATGTCTGCTTGAGAATTCATGTTAACTATAAGTAAAGTAGGAATTTGCAGTTCTCAAATAAGGAAAAGTAATAACCATTTTCTTATGGACATGTCTGTTGCTCCTGCTGATCTCATCAGATTTTAAACCATGATTCAAGGAAGCATTTTCTACAAAATCAGCAATAGCGGGATAAGTCACCATCTATGCACTGGCTGTATCTGGGTTCTTCTTCCCAGCCACCCAATTAAAAGAACTTGATTTTTAAATCCCCTTTGAACCTACCTAACTTGCTCTTTAGATGTCATTACACATTATTCCCTATTAAACCATCTTCCATTATGCACCTGTCATTTAATTTGGTGTATCTTACCTGCACATTAGATGGATACACAACTGCCAGTCATCACTATGCAATATTTTCAGTTCTGCCTATATTTTGACATGTCCTAGATTGTACATCTCATGAGAGGCTGGTGTAGACATTTCTTAGTGTTTTAATGTACTACAGGTGCCCCTATCATTCTTACTGTTCATCTATTCATGGGTGTTAGAAATAGCATTGTTGAAGTTTCATGACAGTAATTGATTTCTGGGACTTTAAGCTCCCGGATATCTGCTGGGAATACAAAGCAGCAGAGAGGAAACAATCCAGAAGATTCCTGGAGTGTGTGGAGGATAACTTCCTCACATAGCTGGTAAGTGAGCTGATCAGGGAAGGTGCCCTCCTGGACCTGCTCCTTGTGAACAGGGAAGAACTTGCAGCAGAAATAAAGGTTGGAGGCTGTCTAGGGCATAGCCATCATGTGATGACTGAGTTCTTGATCCTTGGAGAAACAAGGAGAGGGGTTAGTAAAACTGCCACCTTAGAATTCTGGAGGCCAAACTTTGACCTGTTCAGAAGACTGCTTGACAATACCCCTTGGGAAGCTGCCCTGAAGGATGTAGGAGTCCATGAAGGCTGGACATACTTCAAGAGAGAAGTCTTAAAGGCACAGGAGCAGGCTGTCCCTGTGTGCTGAAAAACTAGTAGGAGGGGAAGGAGACTGGCCTGGTTAAACAGGGTCCTTTGGCTGGATCTCATAAACAAAAGGAGAGTCTATGAACTTTGGAAGAGGGGGCAGGTCTCTCATGAAGCCTATAAAGATGCAGTGATGCTATGCGGGGAGAAAATCAGGAAAGCCAAAATGTAGCTAGAGCTCAACCTAGCTACAGCTGTTAAGGATAATAAAATATGTTTCTATAAATTCATTAACAACAAAAGGAGGATTGGGGAAAATCTCCCCCCTTTACTAGATACAGAGTGAAACATAGACACAAAGGATGAGGAGAAGGCTGAGGTGCTCAAAGCCTACTTTGCCTCAGTCTTTAACAGTGGAACTAGCTGTTCCCTGGAGACGGGGCCTCAGGAACTAGGACACAGGGAGGGGAAGCACAATGAGGACATTTCAATCAGAGAGGAAGTGACCTGCTGCACTGCCTGGATGCACACAAGTCTATGGAACTAGATGGGTTACACCCAAGAGTGCTGAAAGAGTCTACAGACATGCTTTCCAAGCTGCTTTCCTTTATTTTCCTGAAGCTGTGACTGACTGGGGAGGTCCTGATGGACTGGACAGTAGCAAATGTAACACCCATCTACAAGGAAGGCAAAAAGGAGGATCTGGAAAAGTATAGACCTGTCAGTCTGACCTCGATACCAGGGAAGGTCATGGAGTTGATCATCTTGAGTGTCATCACAAACCATGTAATGGACAACCAGGGGATCAGACCTAGTCAGCATGGATTTATGAAAGGCAGGTCCTGTCCGATAAACCTGATTTTTTGCTANCTTGTATAAGAAATAGTGTGACTAGCAGAAGTAGGGAGGTGATTGTCCCCCTGTACTCAGCACTGGTGAGGCCACACCTTGAGTATTGTGTTCAGTTCTTGGGACCCCAACGTAGGAGAGATGTTGAGGTGCTGGAGCAAGTGCAGAGGAGAGCAGTGAAGCTGGTGAAGGGCCTGGAGAATAAACCTGATGAAGAGCGATTGAAGCAGCTGGGACTGTCTAGTTTAAGGAAGAGGAGGCTGAGGGGAGACCTCATCACTGTCTACAACTGCTTGAAAGGACATTGTGGAGAGGTTGGTGCTGGTCTCTTCTCACGGGTAATTAGTGAGAGAAAAAGAGAGAATGGTTTCAAGCTGAAACAGGGTTTAGGCTGAACATTAGGAAGGAATTTTTCACAGACAGAGTAGTCAAACACTGGAATAGGCTGCCCAGGGAGATGATTGAGTGACCATCCCTGAATGTGTTTAAGAGTCATTCAGATGTGGTATTGGGGGATATGTTGTAGGGGAGAACTTCATAGAGTGGGGTTGATGGTTGGACTCGATGATTCCAAGGGTCTTTTCCAACCTAAATGACTCTATGATTCTTATTTCTCAGGTTTGCATAATATTTTATTAGCATGAATTTTGTCCTAGAGGTATTACTAATTAAGCTTTATTGGCAATAATACCTTTGCAAAAATATATTCATTGACTATTTTTTGAGTTGCTATGTGTTTCCCCTTTTCTTCTGAGTCAGGCATAACAATGCACATGTCCTTTTCTGTCCTCTAGAAATGTATGTATGACACCTGCAATGCTGAGAAGAGTGAAGTTGCACTGTGCAGTGTACTTTCTACATACTCCAGAGACTGTGCTGCAGCAGGCGTGTCCCTGAAGGGCTGGAGGCAGGGAATCTGTGGTAGGCATCCTAAAATATGTTGGGTACAGGAAAGCCCAGTCTGTGGCAGATAGTATCTTTTACGCTTAGTCATCAAGTTAGTGAGTCTTTGAAAAATAGAATAAGCATATATACCATAAATATACTTCTGCTTGGGAAAATCAGTTCATATCTACTTCACGCTCTTATGATGCATATTTCTTATGTGAAATATTAGGTGAATACAGTACTCAGAGAAACAAAAGAGTATAATATATGCTAATCAAGCTCCAACAGGGAGTTGCAGTTAGGTTAGCTTTCAACACATGGGTCTCCACATGTATTTTAATTGTGATACCTTTTTTGGAGTTCACCTCAACCTTCTTGTCTCAGTCATTGACCACACAAATGATATCATTCTCATTAATTGCAATTTTCCATCTTACAGTAAAATAATAATGTATTTTAATAAATATATATCAGTGAAATCTGAGAATGTGAACATGTTTAAAGGGATTTTCAGCTCAGGACAATCTACCAAATCAATAAATGTTTCTTGGACATGCGTATTGTCACTAAATCCTAGGTCCTGAGTCTCCACATATATACATATTCTTCTTTGTCACTGCCAGAAATTTTTTATGAGACGGTATCAGAGCTGAGAATGAAACTCAAAAATGCCTCGCTCCTTAATTTTACTCCAACATTTCCATTTTTCGATTGACAATCAGATAGCTAAGTGGGATCTGCCTATATCAACATGAAAATAGATGTATCTGTTTCTTGACTAATAACACATTTGAATAGAAAACATAACAACAATTTTTTGATGCAGCTTTTATGAAACTAGGATCTATTTAATTCCTTGACTTAGAGACTAGCTGGGATATTTAACAGAAACAAACAACGTAGCTGGTAAGGTGCTTTCTTGAAGACATTTAAGATTGCAGTAAGAACAATTTAACAAACCTGTGCTGAAATAATTCAAAGGGAACACGGTGTAGTCCACAAAAAATTACCCTAGAATCTTGTAAATTTATGTCCTAGACACAGTCCCTGTTTGTTGAAATTATGGACATTTTTTATGCCAAAGCAAGACTGGTTTTCAGCATGGGTTAGACTGAAATCTGCGGACTCATAGCATAGTAGGCAATATTGACTCAAACAGTGCAGTAACCTTGGGGTAAAAATGCTAATGTCTTAATCAGCAAGATCATTTTAGGCCTTATTTAAGGAGAAATAATCTTTGGGAACATACCTGTGATAAGACTGAAGCTTGAGCTATTCATGAGTGAAAGAATAAATGGGCCAGAACAGTCACTTTCAGTGGTCTGTCCCATTGTGGGGGTTGGAAAGGCTCTTCTAGCTCCTGCAGCTGTGTCCATCTGTGCCAGGCTGTGGGCAGCATCCAAAGATGGTTATAACCAAGGCAGATTATATCCTAGGAGGATATCTACATTGCAGTCAGTAGAGTGTATGAAATAAATAAATCCTACCAGCTAACTGTTGGCAGTGCATGTATGTGATACAATCTTTAGCAGAAGCTTGAAGCATTACTGGAGTTACTGGTTATTCAGAAAACCACTGGTATTAGCAGCCTCTGCTAAATTATGGGACTGTTCTTCTAGCTCTCCTTGTGCAAGCTAGCTTGAAGCTGTCTTTGGTATGCTCATGTTCTTTGCACTTGTGCCTCCAGTTGTGATGTATGTAATCTAAAGTTACAATTCTGTGACCACAGTCACTATAGTCAAATAACCTTATCCTTACCAGGCTGAAATTTACTAAAATTGATCCTTTTCTTTGATGAAAAAGGTCTAAGACCACTGAGAGGTCTTAGAAACTGTTGTTTCTTGTTTCTCCAGAGGATGACAAGAAGAGCTTTTTTCAAGACATCTATGAGAATTCAAGCACACTTTTCTTGGTAGTATCAAAAGATTAGCAGACTTCCTTGGCACTGCTCATTTAATGCCAAAATTTACCCCTTACGGAATATGCTCTTTTCTTAAATTATTCCCAGCCAAAGAAATCTCTAGTAAAGGACAGAAAAATAGTTTTTAACTACAAGGGCAAGTCAGAAATTATTTGGTATAGTTTTTGGCATAAGAGAAATTGAAAAAATTTAGTTATTAATACTGACTCCCTTATTCAGTCAAGATATACCCTGCTGAGTATTTCTATATTCAGTGTCCTGGTGTTTAGACTAAGTGAGCAGACTTCCCCCAGACCACTGAGAGACAAGATCCTCTAGTTTAAAGAACACGTGTTTGTGGCTACCAACATGCAGAAAGCTAAATTAACAGCGTGAGTGATGATTGCACAGAGAAGGCTATACATCTGTTTTATTTCTCTTGCAAAGATCCCTCTGAGGAGTGTCCTGAGACTATGGTTTATAACTACAGTGTGAAGTACTGTAACCAGTCTTGCCGCTCGCTGGATGAACCTGATCCACTGTGTAAAGTTCAGATTGCTCCTATGGAGGGCTGTGGTTGCCCTGAAGGGACCTACCTCAATGACGAGGAGGAATGTGTAACACCAGATGACTGTCCTTGCTACTACAAAGGCAAGATTGTTCAGCCTGGCAACTCCTTCCAAGAGGACAAACTGATGTGGTAAACTGTTCTATCGATGCAAATGCTGCATACCTGGGTGACATCGGGGCTCACTGCACTAATCCCTGAATGGTGTAATTTCAGTGTAAGGAATAATGACAAATTTATCCCAGATTGTACCTATGCAAATAATCCCCTGGCAGGAGGTGCAGCCACAGCAAATATTAAGATCCTACTTTCCTGTTAGCGAACAAGAACCTGAAAATGTGTTAAGTAAAGTTTGCAATCTATCTCTTTGCAAAGCTCATTTTTGTGTAAAAAATGTCCATATACAGTGGGAGAAAGTCTTCTTAAAACAGGGAGCTTGGCAGATTTTCAGGCCTTGAGATGAAAAAGCAAAGTAAAAAACACATTATCCTGTAGATTATTAAAAAAATAAAATATGTCCAGAAAAAACCCCAAATCTTAGTTTTTAAATTGAGATTTTTTAAAAGAGAGAGAGGTATTTCGGAAAAACACTGAAAATAACATAATTAATTTGCATCCGCAATGAAAACCATTGTCATTTTCTCATGTTCAACCAGTACATGGCAGCAATGCAAACAAACACCAGAGGAAGGCTAGTTTATTCAAAGAGTTTGTGTCTTTAGATGTCTATATGTTCTCTCTCTCTCTCTCTCTCCCAATTCTCATATTTTTTTCAGAGGATTCTAGACTATCTTGTAAACACAGATTCATTTAGTAATTTGAGAGGTCTCTTACTTAAGACAGTATTAGTCTCATCTCACAGAGTGGAAAATAGATGTTTAAGAAACAATTGATTTAGTGAAAACACACAGTAAACTTGTGGCAGATGAAAGAAGACAACTTAAGAGCTGGGTATCCTGATGTTCCTTCTGGGGATGGTAATTTATGTCTGTGAACCTGATAACTATACCAAATACTCATTTTGGAAGGAATTTGTCATTTGTGTACCTAGTGAAGATTTGCCTTTTTCTCAAATGAGAAAAAAATGTGCAAAGAGCTGATCTGTTTCATTTTACGGAATCTCTTTAGCAAATGCATTCAAGGAAGATTAGACTGCATTGGAGAAACTGTCCTGGTAAAAGGTGAGATTTTGTTAAATAATGGTATTATGTTGTCAGATAGTGTTTATAATGCTTCTCTGTGTTATCTCTCGCTTTCTGTAACATTTTAGTAGTCTGCACATTTTTGCCTTCTCCTTGAAATGTGCTGGGTATTAGTAATAATTGTCTTTGCAAACATGCAACCAGACTTGCTGAATTATTTAAAAGATGAAGATTTTCCCAAAGCTTGGAAGTTATCTGGCTCCTTCTCCCCACACTGATGGTGGGTAGAAGCAAAAGCTGATAGAAACTGTAAATGGAAGACCAATGCTGCATTCTGAAATGCTCCATTATTTTACAATTGCTGCCAGCATCCTCACTGCTTTGACTAAATTACCTTCCTAAAATGTTTTTTTCCTCCTGTAGATTGCCCAGCTCCTATGTATTACTTCAACTGCAGCTCTGCACGCCCTGGTGCAATCGGATCGGAGTGTCAGAAAAGTTGTAAGACACAGGATATGCACTGTGTAAGGACTTCACCTCCTAGCAGGAGCATGGGGCAACATGATTGTGCATGTGTGATTGTCCTTGACGAATGCTGATGGCAACATGTTACACTATTCACAAACTAACTTGTTTACTAATAATACAGCAGCTATAGATACCCATGTACCTGTCATAATTGTAGTTTGATTGTTACTAATTTAATTTTAAATATTTTAAAATAATCCAAAAGTTTGGTATCCAGAGCTAGCACCTCTGCTGGTTCCCTGTACTTTCTGTGCATTAACAATTTGCCTTGTGCTGTATCTTTACATATGCAGTATGTCACAGAATGTGTTTCTGGATGCATGTGTCCCGATGGTCTTGTACTGGATGGCAGTGGAGGATGTATTCCCAAAGATCAATGCCCATGTGTCCATGGAGGACGCTTTTATAAACCTGGGGAAACCATCAAAGTAGACTGCAACACGTGGTATGTTATACCAGGGAGCCTTGTCTTATAACACAGGCTGTTAAAATTGTCGGTGCATAGTGTGCCCATGAGTCAGAATATATTTTTGAAGCCTGCCTCTCCATCATTAAAGTCAGTAGATTTCTAGGAAAAATGAAAGGGGAACCATTCTATGATTCTCTGATTTTCTCTCTGCAAGATGCTGCATTAGCCTGCACTTGGTGAGAACAAGTACCAAGATCTTCTGTCAAGTTATTTCCATCTTTTTCTGCAAGCTGCTCCCACACCAGCTTTAGACCAACGTCAGCAAGGCTGGTCATTCTACAGCAGGGAACTGAGTCTGTGTTCATTGGGCAAAGCTGAACTGAGAGAAGAACTGAGTTTAGAGGAGGGAGGAATAACAACGATCTTCCTGTGACTTGTAGTGTTTCTGAGTGCATAGTTCCCAGATAAAGTAATGATCTAGTTGCTCCAATTGCTGCTATGACTCTGCCATAGACTTCACTGATACTGCTGATAATGGTGGGTAAAATGCTTTGAATCTTTACCCACCATTTATAGAAAGTGAGACTGTATAGTCCTGCCAAGAGGATGCACAGAAAATAAAAGCCAGGAACACTCTGGCCTGATAATCACTGGTGCAAGTAATCAAGTTTAACAGGTAAAGCCAAACCCTGATAAGTAGCTGTTGTTATCACAGAGGCCATTGAGAAGTTTTATGGCAGTGAGGGCTTTGTTTTCTTATGAGAACAGGACACATATGGGGAAAAAAATGCTCTCTCTGTGTCAAGGGTATAACAATTGGAATTTTCTGTCTGTGGTCCCCCTGAACTGCAGGTAAAGTTTGTCAAGGTGTGGTGGGTTGACCTTGGCTGGATGCCAGGTGTCCTTCAAGGTACTCTATTACTCCCTTTTTCAGCTGGCTGTGGTGGGGGAGAAAGATAAAGGCAGTTTAATAAGGCAAAAGCAGAGACAATAGGTGGGAACAAAGGAAAACAAAAGACTTTTTCTCTACTTCCAATCAGCAGGTGATATCCAGTCATTTCCTGGGAAGTAAGGCTTCAGTACATACAGCAGTTGCTTTGGAAGATAAACGTAATAACTAACATGTGTTGTAATCCCCCATCTTCTTTTCTCTTAGCTTTTATTGCTAAGCAGACATCATATGGTATAGAATATCCCTTTACTCACTTTGAGTCAGCTGTCATGGCTACATCCCCTCCCAAGATCTTACCCACCCCCAGACTAGGGAGGATTGTTGGAGAGACAGCCTTGATGCTGTGCAGACACTGTTCAGCAGGAGACAAAATGCTGGTATGTTATCAACATCTTTCTAGCCTCCAATAGGAAGCATGTGGCTTCAAAGGTTGCTGTGAGGAAAACGAACTCCGTCATAGCCAGACCAAATACACAAGGGAAGACAGGAATAATATTGGTTCATACCACTGTAGTCAGGACCAGAACTGGCCACATGGTATCTCACAGATTAATATTCAGAACTGGTTGAAATATTCAGTTCTTCATCTTAAGTTTATTTCCTAAATCCCCACTGTCTGCTGCCAGGCCTTAGAGATTCAAAAGATATTTAAATGAAGAAATTTATAAATAGACAAAGTTCAAACTTGTCTTGGTAGTAAATCTGAACTTTCTGATTAGTAAACCTTCTGATAGCATGGTCTCAGAACAGTTGAGAGGATAAGCTTGGAAGAGTGAGAGATGACAACTTTCTTTGAAGTACTACAAAAGACATTTTTTCCCCCTGTTTGAGGCCAAAGGAAAAACCAGCTTCATACGAAGTCAGTAATTTGCATTTCTCCTCACAGCACCTGTAACAAAAGGGAGTGGAACTGCACAGACAATCCCTGCAAGGGAACCTGCACTGTGTATGGAAACGGGCATTACATGAGCTTTGATGGGGAGAATTTTGATTTCCTGGGAGACTGTGACTATATCCTAGCTCAGGTATAATTTTTTTTTTCACTTTCTTATCCATATGCTTTTCACAGCTTACACGGTAGGGTTCAGTCTAAGTAATTAAAGTGCTATCCCATGTAAAATAGGCAGCTCTGATGTGCAGAGGCTACTCTCTTCATCTTGCACATAGAGCAGTTAGAGGATTTTCTGTATAAAAGCAAAGCAAATAACCCTAACAAGTGACACAAGAGGGCACTGTGTGATCCTAAGTGACTAACTCCTGGGCTGGACAGACTTTTCCTGGTGTAATTCCAGCAACTGCATGGGAAAGAAATTAGTGTGATGCTAAAAATCTAAGTCATCTCAGCCATCCAACACTGACAGTGTTTTCATTTTAACAGAAGCAAATAGAGGTTAACGTGTGAGTTTCATACATGCCCAATATAGTAATTGCATGTAATGAAACAGTATGCTGAGACATTTTGTCATCCCCAAATTACAGTTGGTTTTGCTAATTTTAAGAAAAAAAATTCTTTTACCTTTTTGGATGTGCAGGAAGGATGCTATGAAAATGCTTTTTTCCCCTTAGCTTTTCTCTTGGATATTCCTGGTTATGTATGAACCTGTCACTAAATCAGCTGTCAACATGTTCTTCTAAAATGCCCGTGGTTTTTGTGAATAAAAAAGTGACAAAATAGCAGGAGTCAGATCAGAACGTTATGCATTTAAAGCTCCTGAAGGTTTTTAAGACTGGTCTAGTCACCTGGAAAGATCTAATACCATGTTATCTATTTTTTTAAGGATTTTTGCCCCAATAACATGGATGGTGGGACCTTCCGAATTGTAATTCAGAACAACGCCTGTGGGAAGTCACTCTCCATCTGCTCCCTAAAGATCACACTGATTTTTGAGGTTTGCCTAGAGTTGTTTATAACTGAGGAGCAATGGTCTTGATTTTGAAGCAGTTAGTATAGTATCTCCTTGTATTCCAACTCAGTTGCTGCTAGAGGGTACCTATGGAAGTCAAACAGCCAGAAAGCAGGGGCAGGCAAGTTGGGAAAGGTCTAGGTACTTGGCATTGACAGGGTTGGACACTTCTTCAGGTAAGGGGATAGATGCAGGAACTAAACAGCACTCTATGTGTGTGTATATATATATATATATGTCTATATGTGTGTGTGTTTGTACCTATGACACTAGCACTACAGGAGTGATAGTAAAGTTTTTAGATGAGCGTATTTCTTGATGATGTTTGAGCACAAGGCAGATGTAACTACAGAGGTAAGAGTTTATTCCCTCCAACTCAGACCTCGTATTTCCCAGAAGTGTACACAGAAGGGATTTCTCCCGTAGAAGGGAGTGAGAGGATGCTGCAACTAAGCAACGTGACAAGGGCTATTATAGCATACCCAACTGCCTGTACACTCAGGAGCTTCTATACCAGAATGTATTCTGTCTTGAGTGAGGACAAGGTATGCTCACAGCCCAGAAAGCCGACTGTATCCTGGGCTGCATCAAGAGAATCGTGGGCAGCAGGTTGAGGGAGGAGATTACATTCTATTCTATTCTATTCTATTCTATTCTATTCTATTCTATTCTATTCTATTCTATTCTATTCTATTCTATTCTGTTCTCCCCTTCTACTCTGCTCTCATGAGAACCCCCACATGGAGTACCGCATCCAGCTCTGGGATCCCCAACATAAGGACATGGGCCTGCTGGAGCAAGTCCACAGAAGAGCCACGAAGAGGATCAGAGGGCTGGAACACCTTTCTTATGAAGAAAGACTAGGAGAGTTTGGGTTATTCAGCCTGGAGAAGGTTATAGGGAAATTTTATTGTGGTCTTCTAGTACCTAAAAGGGGCCTACAGGAAAGTGGGGAGGGACTCTATCAGGGGATGTAGCAATAGGACAAGGGGTAACAGTTTTAAACTGAAAGAGGGTAGCTTTAGATTACATATTAGGGAGAAAGTCTTTACTTTGAGGGTGGTGGTACACTGGAACAGGTTGCCCAGTGAAGTTGCGGATGCACCATCCTCAGAAGTGTTCAAAGCCTTTGACTTAACCTACTCTAGTGGAAGATGTCTTGCCCATGGCTGAAGGGTTTGACTAAGTGACCTTTAAAGGTCACTTCCAACCCAAACCATTCTATGATTCTATGAATTTCTGCGGCAGTGAGGTAAGACTTGTCATGTAAGGGCAGATGTTTCCCATTGAACTCAGTGAGTCTTTTCTGTAGCTTACATCTAGTGATAGACCAACGTATGATATAGAGACTACAGAAAAATAAGATGAAGGACAAGAGGCAGAATACAGAATACCAGTCTTAGTACACTGTCTTCTATTTTATCTCCTTCCATGTAATGTATCTGTTCCTTGTAGAGCAGAGAAATCAGGCTCATGGAAGGAAGAATTCAGGAGATAGCCACTGATACAAGAGCTGAGAAGAATTACAAGGTGGATCTCAGAGGAGGTTATATTGTGATTGAAACTAATCAAGGGATGAACTTCATGTGGGACCAGAAGACAACTGTTGTTGTTCATGTGGCACCATCTTTCCAGGTAGGTGTAGGATGGACTGGAAGATATGATAACAAACTAAAAGTTATGCATCTAGAACTGGAGCCCTGTTTTGAAAAACAGGGGTTGGAAAAGCGTTTGTTTCGATGAACAAGAAGAAGCAAGCAGGTCACGTTTTGTGTTTTATTTCATTATTCAGTTAGTATGAAACTCACCAGAATATTTGGAACTAGAAGTAAAGCCAGACACTTTGCAGTATTGGAGGACTAAGCGAGTGATCTTGTCACCTGAAGTCAAGCTCAAGTTTTTTCTAAACTTCATTTTGAAGGCTGTTTAGAAATTTGCAGCTATTTTGCCTTGGCCTGTTCTATAGTTTATTTCTGTCAAACAGTGGGCTGCACTCAAAATAACCAAGTCATTTACTGTGCCTACACAAATTACCCAGGGTAAAGTCTGTGGTCTTTGTGGGGACTTTGATGGCCGCTCAAGGAATGACTTCACAACCAGAGGGCAGTCAGTAGAGATGAGCATCCAGGAGTTTGGAAACAGCTGGAAAATAACAAGCACCTGCTCAAATATAAACATAACAGACCTATGTGCTGATCAGCCTTTTAAGTCTGTCCTGGGACAGAAGCACTGCAGCATCATTAAGAGTAACATCTTTGAAGCCTGTCACAGTAAGGTAATCCTCTTCTCTCATCCTCAGTAGTTTCACACTAGGTATTTGTTGCTATTGTACAGCACATTTGCACACGAATTATTACTATTAAACACTGTTACAAAGCATCCTTGATTACAAGGACCCTCTACAAGGGCTACCTCTCTCAAATCTCAAAACTGAAAGCTTTTTAGACACAAATTCTATGATTCTATGCAATTAATCTAAACAGAAACGAGGCTACTAATTCTTAATGAGAATATCAATACAAAGATTCAGTGCAGTTTAATAAACCATTTTAAAAACCAACTTGGCTTAATTTCTGGTTAGTTCATGTTGATACAGGTTAAAACACAATAGATGAAGTTCAGCAAAAGTAAGATTTCCTTTTGTACTTGTTTAATCACTGTCTCTCAGTGCACACAGAATATAGTTGTGCTGCCCAAAAGTATGCAGTTCAGTCCTGCAGAAATTACACTGGAAAGAAATTTTGAGCATAAATGCCACTATTGCACAAATGAGAATGAGAAGATTTGGAAGTCTGTTCTACCAGGCAGATGAAAATAGAGAATTACCTGTTGTAAAATATCACATCTCCTTCATAACAATCCCAGACTGTCCCAGACTCAGCCTGCTTCTGCCAAAGAAACTGCCAGTGGATGGCTGAATTTCACAGCCCTTTCTTTCATTAAAATACTGTACAGCAGGTACATCTGTGGTAACAGATCTGTTGGTATTTTGACAGGTGAACCCAATACCATATTATGAATCTTGTATTTCTGACTTTTGTGGCTGTGACAGTGTGGGAGACTGTGAGTGCTTTTGTACTTCAGTTGCCGCCTATTCAAGAAGTTGTAGCAGAGCTGGTGTCTGTATTGACTGGAGAACACCTGCCATTTGCCGTAAGTATTGCATTGAAAATGCACACAGAAAAGTGGTGATTCATGTGCTTGAACACATGGGAGATAAAGAAAAGCAAAATTTTTACATCACTGTGCATGTGTGACTTAGAAAGCTCTTGTTTGCAAGATTTAGAAAATAACCCCTGCCTGGTGTCTGAGAATTGGAGGGTTTTTAATTCTTCTGTTCCAGCTGTGTTCTGTGATTATTACAATCCACCTGACAAACACGAGTGGTTCTATAAACCCTGTGGAGCCCCTTGTCTGAAGACCTGTAGGAACCCACGAGGGAAATGTGGGAACTTGCTGTACAGTTTAGAAGGTAATTCTTACTTGACTCTGATTCATCTTATGGGAGTTGAAGCTATTTGTCTGGTTTTAAATGTCTTAAGCATCAATGTTGCTGAAAGGATATCCCATTTGCCCCACAAATTCATTGACCATGCCTCCCCTGGGCTAATTCCCCATGTGATGGTGCCATTCATAGCATAATTTGCCTATTGCCTTTGAATCTGGTCAGAGATAAAAGGTCATTCAGCCTAAATCTGCAAAGAGTAATTATCTGTTGACAGAGATATTAAAATTTTTGGAAAAGAGGGGAAAAGAGAGTGTGGAGAAATAATTGGTGATATAAGGCACATTCATACTGGGCTTACATTCATTTTGTGATCAAATCTGCATGTGATAAAGGTATTAACGTGTTATCTCTGGATCGATGTAAAATAGACTAAAAATTCTTTGCTTACTTTACCTTTCTAGGCTGTTACCCGGAGTGTAGTCCTGACAAGCCATATTTTGATGAGGAGAGTAGGGAGTGCGTGTCACTCCCCAACTGCACTTCATGGTAGGTCAGTTGATGGTGAGGGAGGTAGAACAGGACTGGAAAGGACAAGCTAGGCAATATTTGTCTTACATTCATAGGCAGCGGTAATTATTATTAAATCCTTCAGGAATAGGCTTTTATGTAAAAGCAGATACTGTTGCAGACATTGTCATTCCACATACTGATTCAAGTCAATAAAACAAGTCTTATCCTTTCCTCTTTATCTTCAGCAATCCTGAAGAGAAACTATGTACTGAAGACTCCAAAGGTAAATTTTCACCACCTTCACCATTCATTTGAGTGATGATGACAGGACTGAAACAGCCCAGCATCATATGTTACTGCTGGCATATTGGTAATAGGACTTCAGATAGCTAGTTCAATAGGTGGATGCACAGCAGTACAGATATACTTTGACAAGCAAAACGCAGCCTTAGACCTGAAGAGGTGTCTAAAGGATAATCATAGGGAGGACGGAGAGAGGCAAAGAAATGTGGGATTTATCTCATGCAGGTAAATACCACTCCTCCACATTTACAGTTCCTTGGTAGTCAGAGAAGACAGACAGAAAGTGGTCCAAAGCAGGACATTCATGGTACCTGTTTTAATGAGCACCTTTAGAACAGGGTAAATCTTGTAGTGGTGAGATTTCCTGTCCACTAATTTCATAATAAGCCCAGACAGCTAGCTTATGAGAGACACGTTTGTGTGCCATTCATGGCACTTTCACCAGCCAGTAATTCATCTATGCAAGCTAACTCCAAGAAACACCAGCAACAACAAAAATCCAACACACTTTACATGAATGAGATAGACTCCCAATGCAACTTCTCAAATGAGATACAGTAGGGTAAAACCAGAGTTTGGTTTTCTTTTCATTTTTATTTATATTACAAGTGTCCCCACTTACCATACCACTTGCTCTTTTTGTGCCTCAGACTGCCTTTGCTGCTACAATGGGAAGACCTACACCTTAAATGAAACTGTGTACAGCCGAGAAGATGGGACTGAGTGTGGCGATGCTGTCTGCGGCCCTGATGGAGAAATCATTAAAACACTCATCCCTTGCAGAACACCATCTACACCAGCTCGAGGTATGGATTTGTAAGAGTTTTAGTGGTGATTCTAGGGAAGTCTTTAATGGCAATAAGAATCCCCCAGCTTAAAAAAGAATCCTACTGCGTGTCAAGGATGAGCACAGAATTTAATGCAGTTGAAGAAGATTCAGGAATGAGGGGTCAGAACCTGTGGGTCTTGTGGTGGAGACCAAAAGTTCAAAAGTGTAGTTTGTATAGATTCTTACTGTCAATGGGCTAAAGAGACAATAGAGAGATTTGGCCATTTTTCACTACAGCTTTTACCCTGGGCATACTACAGTTAACACTCTGGTGTTGTTAGTCTTAATATTTCATACTTCCAAACCATGTTTTTCTCCTTCTCATCACCTGTATCACACTATGGATCTTATTGTACTGTTTTATGTATTGGAATAAGTCCATCTCAAATGAGTACGTGGAGCAAGAGAAAAAAGTTGCCTGGCAGCTTAGTCCCTTTCCAAAAGAGAAGCTGCAGTGTGAAGGTGATGCAAATGAGCATAAAATAAAAAGTGAAAAGCAATAAAGAAAAACTATAGCAAAGATAAACAAATAGCCAAAAAAATGTGCATTACCTTGGTAGTAAATCATACAATGTGGACAAGGAAAATTAAAAGATAGTTTGTCTACTCGAGTGGAAAAGCTAAAGACTTCATGGTGAGACCGTGTGTTTGATGTTTACGAGGTCAAATAAGAACTATAATGGAGAAATAGCTATGAAAGGAAGGACTACTGAAAGCAACACATGATGCCTTCTAAATGCACTTCTAAATGATTTGTCTATATTTAAACCAACAGTTTCTTCACAACAAGACGTTAACATACAAAATGTTGTGCCACTGGAAATCACCTGTCCAAAGTCAGGTGAAGTCCTGCAGGATTAGAAAGGTCAAAGAAACCTTAATTTGGAATGAATAAGCAACATTTAAGGGTAGTTTATTGTTTTCTATGTAGAAAAAACATAACTACAAGAGGGAGTGTGTGTGTATTATTCTAATAGCATATAATGTACAAGAATGTATATCAATACAAAGAAGCGGGTTTTAGTGTGTACCTGTACTAAATGTGTTGGGCGTACAAAAAGCGTTACTTTTTCCTCTTTTTGTGATTGTATAGAATGTAATAGATACCATAGGTCTTGAAAGTAGAGTACCAGAGGATATGAATATTAATAGATTTCATTTCCTACAGAACAACAAGTGCAACCTGTAACATCTGCACCTCAATCATCAATGGTAGCCACTCCCTGCTTCTGCAAAGATGATGGGCAATTGATACAAATGGGTAAGAAATCGAGATTTTTTTTTTTTATTTTTTTTTTTGTGCACTGTTGATGGGGGAAGATGTACTGTTAGACAACTCTGGTTTAGTAAGTGCTCACTGAGCCTGCTGCTTTACCACAAGATGTAACTAACACCTTAGGAACTACAGTTCTCCCATATTCTGTAACTTTACCCTGGTTTGGATATCTCTGGTGTAAAGGAGCCTATAGCAATGCTAACTCCAGCACAAACCCTGAATCATGAACTGCTGAACATGAGTTTGTAATCTGCAGTCATATTCAAAAGCAGAGAAGAGAAGGCCCTTCATCTCTTAGTAGCTCCTGAACCACTGATCTCCTGGTCTTTGTGAAGACCAGATGCCGTCAGTGACATATTCAGTATTTTCTCCTCTTGTACTCATTTTCAACTCCTAGTAAGATACTTAAAAGCAGAATTGCAGATTAGCTGCCTGTGGCTGTCCTTCAGCCTTTTCCATTTAGATGAAATGGGCTCCAATTCAGTCACTGAATTCAAGGCGTTGCAGATGTACCATCACACCTGAACATGGCCGTCTGGCACAGGCAGATACAGCTAATTAAATGCAGGGCAAGGTATGTGGCTAGGCTGTGATGTACAGGCCTTGAGAGTTACCAGTTTCATACACAGTCCAGTGCTAACAGTCGGGTTTTGGCCTTGCAGGGCAAAATATTTCTCTGCCAGTGAATGTATCGGGTCATTGTGCTTACTCCGTTTGCAATGCATCGTGTCAGATTGAATTAATTTGGACAGAGTGTAAAATTGGTCATACTGAGCCCCTCAAGGTCTGTGATCCAGGCTCTGAAGCCTGTCCACCAACATCTGCTCCCAGTGCAACAAGCCAAGTTCCTGCTTCCACTAGGACTCCTGTGAGCGATTGTCTTGGGCTTTTTCCTCCCAGAAAGGTGAGAGACTTGAAAGAAGGTATGCTTCTTCAGCTACAACATTGCCTGCAGCCAGGATTTGCTGTTCTCTTCTGAAGGTGGTAACCATCACTACAGCTGGACTGTAGATGTGGGAGAATTAGATGGTTTAGAAGAATACCAGAAGCCCTCAAGTAAACAAGGGAATAAGTTGAAGATTATTTTGTTTACCTGAAACATCTGAATGATTGTATATAGGCAGAACTACCTAAGCTGAAGAAGGGCTAGGAGACTATCTGGCAGTGTTCCATCATTGTAATCAGTCAGGACCTTAATACTGAGTCCTATACAAAATGTAGGAGAGATGGAGATATCAAGGCTCTGCTGATTGCAATGTGTTCCATGTTTCCTGACTTTCAGAGAAAGAATAGATAGCAAATAATGCCATGCTAGACAATTAACTTAATGGAGCATATCTGCTGGATGCATTTTTAAAGATTTTGTTACATTACTTTGTTATGTGCCTCTCCTCTTTCAAACCACCAACAGTTTAATGAAACATGGAACTTCGGAAACTGCCAGATTGCTACTTGCCTGGGAGAAGGAAACAATATTAAACTGTCCAGTGTGATTTGCCCTCCTCAACAAATGAAACTCTGTGTCAATGGCTTCCCATTCACGAAACAATACGATGAAACTGGTTGCTGTGAAGTCTTTCAGTGTCAGTGTAAGTACTGTGGCAGGAGAATTCCTGAAATTACGTTATGTTCATCTGGGCCTCAAGAAAGATAATTTTTTGTGGTTAACATCTATATTACATTCGTATTAATTCAGTAGGATGTAATTGATCAGAAGTCCCATCTAAAACATTGGCTCTCAGGTACAGATAAGTGTTCAGTTGCTAAGCTAATTTTTCTTTGCCAAGCTCTCGCTGAATATGAGTAGAAGAGTTAAAACCAGCTTGTACTTACAGAAAACTCAGAAGCCAAACTTGAGGTCTGTTGCTCTATCTTCCAGGTATTTGCAGTGGATGGGGAAATGAGCACTATGTCACTTTTGATGGAACATATTACCATTTTAAAGAGAACTGCACCTATGTCCTTGTAAAGTCCATTCATCCTGACTCTCACAACTTCGGGATTCACATAGACAACTACTACTGTGGTGCCATCGATGGAGCCATCTGTTCAATGTCTCTTCTCATTTTTCATTCCAACTCTGTTGTTATTCTGACACAAGCAATGGAAAATGGAAAAGAAACAAACTTGGTAAAGTATTCTGTTCAAATGAATTTTCAGTATTATTTTGCTGTAGTTATATTACTATAGTGTTAAATATTTTTTCACAACAAAGGATGAAGCTTGTTAAAAAAAATGGAATGGGTAGGAAATGTAATTACATGGTCTTCTCTCTCTGTTTTTTCTTTGTGTCAACAAAATGTTCTATATTCTAAAAACTTGGGAAATGATCACATGATTGAAAGTTGTTTTTTTTTTCTTCCTGACATGATTATTCAAATATATATTACAACATATTAAAAAGGAATCATAGAGAACTGCCTAAAGGACTGTCTTTGACAGACTTCCTTTTGTGTGCCTAAGGTCCGAATTTGTGCTACTCTATTTTTCGGTTGCACAGACTGCGTATGTCACTAAATAGGAGGATTTACATAGAGACATTTTGTTTCTCTTCTTTTTAGATTTTGTTTAATGATAAGAAAGTTGTTCCAGACATTTCCAAGAATGGTATCAGGATAACCAGTTCTGGTCTTTACGTCATAGTTGAAATACCTGAATTAGAAGTTTATGTTTCCTACAGTCGACTTGCATTTTACATAAAACTCCCTTTTGGAAAGTTTTATAATGATACCATGGGACTGTGTGGTGAGTGACAGTAATGAATGCTGTAATGAATTTTGAATGACAGTAATAAAATTTCCTCCTTCTTTTTCCCATTCTCTTGTAAACATCTCTAAATGTTTGCAACTCCAAAGATTTCTATTTCTCACAAATTTTAACAAATTTATCTCTATTTGATAAAAAGACACTGCCATGAGATGAGAGTTTTCAGTCACTTTCTTTCTTTCTAAGCCTTTCCTCTTGATCATATATCCTCAGTATGGGAATGTATGAAATCCACAGAATTCTGTGCTGGACAGTTGCTCAGTTGCTTTATCTACCAGGAGAAATGCATCAACCAATGCATCAACTCCAGTTTTCATGAGTAACTGTCAAACTACTTCTAGCCTTCTCTTCCTAGAAACAGTTCTTGTGAACTAATCCAGGACCCCAGGTGTTGTTGCCTTTCCACAAGGAGGAAAACTTCTCTATACATTTCTCTAATAGCAGCTTCATCAGCATCAACTGTCCTTAAACTGCCACTTTGCCTTTGTACTGCCACCAGGTACCTGCACCAACCAGAAGTCTGATGATGCTATGAAGAGGAATGGTGAGGTTATTGAGTCCTTCAAGGAGATGGCATTAGATTGGAAATTACCAGGTCCTACCAACAAATACTGTAATCCAGGTGTCTCAGAACAAGCTAAGATTCAATATCATCAGCACTGTGAGCTTTCCAATCTGTGTAAAATAGTCTGGTAAGACCCCCAAGAGCATCAGAAAAAAAAAACCTCCACAAGATAATCTTGTGCTTCACTACATGATTTGGGTGAACTGCTTAAATGAGGAAAATATGAAGTCTAGCACACATTGAAAAACTAAAGAGTAGCCAGATGTTTGAATGTTACCGAGTTTGACAGATGTTTTTCCTCTGCATCATCAAATTCCCTTTGATGGTGTCTGCTGCTTGGCACTCTCTCTGTTTTGGAGCAGCAAACCAGGAACTAGCTATAATTCAGTATCTGAAAGCTTTGGATGAAAAGGAACAGACTATAGTAAGCCAATGTGTGTCTGTTTTTAAAATAGTTTTGTGATTTAAAACAGGATTGCCAAACATGCTCACATAAAAATGTCAGCATATAGAATTATGAACTGTGCGGGAGACTTTTCTTTGCAGATATCAGTCAAACATAAAATTGCTTCCTTTCAAAACATTGTGAAGAATGGGAGGTAAAGTTCATTCTTAATTAAACTGCGTGGGCATGTGCAATTTGTAGTTGTATCTTTACCTTGAGGCTTTCCTGGGTAGGGATGGGTTTGGAGTTGAATTCTTCCTTGGAAGTAGCCCAAGGAAGTGAAATGCCATGTCTGTTTTCTTGCTTTGCAAAGGAACCTGACAGATTGTCACAGCGTGGTCCCTCCACAGCCCTACTATGAGGCGTGCGTGGCCAGTGGGTGCTCAGAAGAGCACCCCAGCACAGAGTGCCAGAGCATACAGACATATGCAGCCTTGTGTGGGCTCCATGGGGTCTGCGTGGACTGGAGGAGGCAGGCGCATGGGCAGTGTGGTAAGCCTGGGAAAGACCTGCTGGCAGTGAAATTACTCCAGTCTGTTCTTCCCTCACCTACATGCCTATTTGAGGCTTCAGTTTCTCCTGAGCTGCTCTGGACCTGAGAAAAAGCAGGAACAAACCAAAAAGCTCGTCGCAGTCTGTAACTGGCTCAAAAGAAATGGGAAACAGGCCCATAGTCTCCCATGAGCAGCTCAGCTGAGGAACCCTGGCTGTTACCTAGAGCTTCATCACTAGATGGCAACACACAGCTTCTCTCTGTGTGCTTTGCTCCGCTTACGGGGACCCAGCGATTCGGGAGAAAGCACTACTAGGACTGTCACAAAGTACCTCGCTGAATCCATTGATCTTCTCTTGCTGAAGCTGCAGGGACCCCCTCACTGGGGAAGAGCCTGGGCTGTGTGAACCCGTGGGGTGGGCTGCACTAGTGTGTGTAGTCCACCTGTTGTGCGCTGAAGGGTGCACACGGGTACAACTTTCTAACCTATGTGTTGTAATGCTCCACAGAGGCCAGTTGTGCTCAAGATCAGGTATACAAGCCATGTGGGGAAGCGAAAAGAAACACTTGCTTCAGCAGGTGGGTCATTTCCTAACGCAGTATTCAAGTCCATAATTTGAAAATTGCCTGGCGAGGCTGGAAGTTCAGATTCCCCTGGGATTCAGGTACCCTGGGTCATACTTATGCCTCTCATTTGTTCCTGTTTATGTTCTAATTGTGCAGAGAGGTCGTTATGGACACCCTCCCCTCCCAAAATAACACACCAGTGTTTATTGAGGGATGCTACTGTCCTGATGGAAAGATTCTGCTGAATGATCATGATGGCATTTGCGTTTCTGTCTGTGGTAAGAAATAATGTAAATGGTGGGTTGGAAAGTGAGGATAAGACCCTGAGTGGAAGTGCAAATTATGGGTGATGTTCTGGGTACAGAACAGAGGAAATGGGGAGATATTTACTCTTTCTAATTAAGCTGGAAGCATTTTAGATTGGCAGTTTCTGCCTGCTCTGTGCAGAAAGCGCAACTTTCAAAAGAACAAAGAGGATGATCTTTAAGATGTTTTCGGTTAACAACCTATAACTTCATACTCTGGAACTTAGATATTTCTTAGATTTCAAGACCTACCTTCTTTCCTGTCCTTCTGCTGCTTTCCCTGGTTCATTAAAGTTCATTAAAGTTATCATTAAAGGAAGCTGTAATTTATTTTATAGGTTGCACTGCAAAAGATGGGTCAGTAAAACAGGTAAGAAAAGGAAAAGAATGTCTTTACACTATAGCCAGGTGCCGTGACCTCCTGTAAAAACAACTGCATGCATTTCTTCTTTTAATTCTAACTGTAAATACCAGTGAATCACAATGACAGTGGGAAAGAAAACAGCAGATTTTAACTCCAGAGCTTTATTAATCATTTGAGGTACAGAAGTAGAAATAGCAGTTTGTGGGAATCATTGTTTCCTGATACAACTGGCAGGCTTCCCTTCTGGAAACACATAAACCTGAAAGGAAGGTGACAGATAATAACATTTTTTCCTACTGTTCCCTTGTCCTCCTTCTAGGATTTGAACTCTGATTTTCCTACATAATATATTTAGAGCAACTCAGCCCTATACTGTCTTGCAGCAGGCATTCATTAATATAATGCTTCTGGTTTTGCTTTCTGAACTACCGTCCCTATTATTTTCACAGCCTAGAGAGATGTGGGAGGATGACTGTCAGCATTGTGTTTGCGATGAAGCAACCTTGAATATCTCTTGCTCCCCCCGCCCTTGTGCTAAATCCCCGCCTATCAACTGCACTAAAGAGGGCTTTGTACGAAAAATTAAAACACGTTTGGATGACCCATGCTGCACAGAGACAGTCTGTGGTGAGTAGATAATTTAGATGTCATAATGTAACATCACTTGCCTTTAGCAGCAATCCTCAAGCAAGATCTGGTACCTCACAGGTGCCAGATGCAAATACACACACTGGTGTGGTCATTTCTTTCATCTGTGTGCCAGGAGCTCTTGTTGTCAGACAAGACCTCTTCTGGTCCAGCTTTTACTCTAAACTTAGTGCCATGACCTACCAGATACTTACATTGTAAAATCCCCTATGTACTATTTGGACCACTAGGTGCTTCACAGGATCCTCTGGCTCTTGTCCCTTCTGAGATGAGGAGGCGATCCTTGCACAGAGATCCATCCAGTAAGGGAGGATGTGCTCATCTTCCAGGTTTCCCCAAGGCCGCCTGTGGAGATTTTTGATATATGCTTGCTCTAATCTTTCCATTCATACCCTTCCATCCCGAAAGTTGTCTGGACCTCCTCATCAGCCTGCTCTTAACTCTGGTCATTCCCAGCACCTATAGGAAGATGCAGGACAGGAGATACTGACAACGGTGGTGGGATGACTTTTTGTTCCTCCTCCCTTCATGCTGCCAGACAGCACTCCAGTAAGCTCCTTGGATGCCTTGAGGGAGCAGTGGGCACTGCCAGGGTGCTTTGTCTTGCATGTCCCAACCTTTACACCTTTGGCTGTCATCTACTGACTCTTTGGTTTTTTTCCCTCTCTGATTCATTTTCCTTTACCCCAACTTGTTTCTCTGTCACTTGTCTGAAATGAGGGTTTTTAATTTTTCTAGAGACAGTATCCAGAATGGAAAGAGAAGCAGGAGTAAGAGCCAGAAGTATATGTCCAGGGAAGAGTTTTACAGTATAGCAAACCTAGAATTACTTCACCTGAACATGTTCCAAACTGCAAAAACGTGTGGGTGAAGAATAATCTATTTGCACCCAATTTCTTGGATATTCAAGATCTGGTCTGCAAGTAACTCTGCTGGACAGAATGCTTTGGCTTACTTTTTCTCTGTTGTCTATTGCAGAATGTGATATAAAAACCTGCATTATCAACAAAACATCATGTGACTCAGGCTTCCAACCAGTGGTTGCTATATCCGAAGATGGTTGTTGTCCTGTCTTTTCCTGTAGTAAGTACCATGTTTCCTTAAGGTGTCTTATTTATTCCTTGAACTCTTTCTTTTTTATGAATGAATCAAAGTCACAAGAAGTAGCCTCTGCTCTTCCCCCTCAGCCATTACAGTTGGTGCTTTATTGTTTTTGGAGTTGAAGTAACTGGTGCAGGTTCTCAGTGATTTCATTAGTATCAGTGATTTAATTTATTGGTCAGATACTGAAGATTGGTTACACTGAACCCATCCTGAAGCTCTGCTGCTACGTTATATTTCCAGATTCACGTACCTGACCAAGCTTCCCATTGGCTCTGTTACCAGCAACCAGGTGGTTAACAGTAAAGAAAAGCTCAATTTATTTAAATCATGGGTAAAACTCCACGAGGCAAATAGATTCTTCTACATGGAAAATACAAGAATATAGAATTACCCCCTACTTCATCCATAATATCTGACCAGATGTTACATGTGGGCCTCTGAATAAATAAGCACCGTGTACTAGTTACTTTTTTCAACATTTTGTGCAAGCTATTAAGGCTAGTGAATAAGCTCAGTTCTTGTCTCCTTTAGGTCATTCACAACTCAGAGACGAGTACAGTAGCTGCTTACATCATTCCTAACATATCTATTTAATTTTATTTTTTCTTACAGTACCAAAAGGTGTATGTGTTTCTGAAGGAGTTGAATTTAAGGTAGATATCCTTCCAGACACTTTTTTCTACACATTAATGCAGACTTTTCTAGAGTTGTTATTGTAAATACTCACATAAAAAGCAGGATTAGAATGGCCCATAATTTTTCCCCAGTAATCTTACATACTACTGGAAATGTTCCTGAATAGGCAGTGCTAGAGACCAGTAACTTGCTTACTAAATAAGATCTTACCTATGCTATAGAGTCAAGAATTCCAAATTATGACTGAATATAAATTTGGAATCTCATTGGATTTTGCAAGATTAATTACTAGGTAAAAATGAGCACAAATTGATGCATGGAATTTATGAGATAACGTAATAACTCATTTAACACAACTGGGGAATGTCAGCCTTCTGTTCATTTTGTGATACTGGCAGTAGGAGGTTTAAAAGATCTGAAGATTTCAGGAAATTTTTCCAAAAATCAACCCCAAATATAAACATTCATTTTTGATAGTCCAGTGAATGTACCTTTATTCTAGAACTCACTGAATTCTTGTCATGGCCTGTCTTCTCTCTCCTCTATATTTCCAGCCTGGGGCAATGGTCCCTAAAAGCTCTTGCGAGGACTGTGTGTGTACAGATGAGCAGGACATCGTGACTCAGACCAACCACATCCGTTGTGCTCCAGTGAAATGCCAAACCACTTGCCAGCAGGTCAGTGCTGCATGCTCAGCCTCCCCAACCATGACCAGGGGCTGTTGAGGAGATGTACTGCAAAACTGGGATAGTATAAGTGCTTCCTCACTTAACAGCAGGATATAAGCTTTTATTAGATTTTTTGTAAAGTCTAGGGTACTAGGGTACTAGTTATTTTTGTTCTAGAAAATTTAAGAAGTCATACCTGGAAAGAAGTGTTGAGACACAATGATTGCAAACCTGTAAAAGAGAAGACCAACTGCTGACAGACAACGTTTGTGCCATTCAGTTGGTGTTGCCCATTGTCAGCTCAAAAATTAAGATTGTAAAGAAACTGCACAGTGGACACTTCTCAGTACTCATGAGCTGGAAGTGCACCAAAGTGTTCAGTCTATTACTGAATGTAAGCAGAGTGGCTTCTTTTCTACTTTTGCCCAGATAAGGCGAGACCCACCACCAATACTAAAAACTGATAAAACCATTACCCTGTTTCCTGAAGCCATCCAGACTCACAGCTACCAAGAGATCAATGGATACCTAAAACACAGGGAAGACAATAACTGAGGCATAATCTTCACATATCTGCCAGCAGTAATTCTTGTGGATAATCATATCAGACCAAGTACACACATCAGATAACATGGCTAAATGAAAATTTTATTCCCACAGGGTTTCCGCTATGTGGAAGAGGAGGGTCAGTGCTGCAGCCAGTGCCAGCAAGTGGCGTGTGTGGCAAATTTTCCATTTGGCAACGTGACCATTGAGGTAAGCGCTCCCTTGTTCTGCACACAAGGCTGCTTTATCATAAAGACTCCAGCATTTTTTGAAACAGTGTCATAGACTTTGAGGCTGAGAAGACCTCTAGGAGATCTAAAAATATCTCTATTTCCAAGGTAAATGCAGATGTCTATATAGCTGCTCTCTGCTGTGTGTGTCTCACAGGCACCACAGTGTTGCAAATTATGCATTTCTGGCAGGAATGGAAATCATGTTACCACCCCTCCTCCTGGCATGCAACAGAAAGAAAGTGTTTGAAAGGGATGGTGACATTGTGTAATACTGATCTTGCAGAGCTACATGAACTGGCTTCACGTCATACTGCTCTGATCTGGAAACTGAGTCATCATCTTGCTCTGGAGATAAAGAGCTAAATAGTGTGAGTGAGCTGGTATAGCTGTGCTACCACCAGATCTGATTTTTGCTAAGGCAGAAATCAGAAGTGGCATACCTGCTGTAGTGTAGTGGCTTGGTAACACACACAGGTAGTACACCATGTCTGGTGAGTGTAGTGTTGTGTAGACATGGGCTGAGCCTCCAGCTAGCTCTTTGGTTTTATTACAGCCTGTTCTTCCTGTAAACAGCTTAAACAGCTAATGATGCTGTCTCAACTACTGACTATTATCTTACATGCTATCGCTTCTCTGGCAGTTCTTATGTTTGCATCTTTTCTATTTCATCCATTTATTCCTTGATAATTTATCTTGCAAGCTAGTTTCTTGTCTGCCAATATACGTTTTTTATGTTTCCATGAGAAAGTTATGCATCTAACCATTAACCTCCATTATGAAGACTTTTCTCCTCTGTCACACTTTGTTCTTCTTCCATCCAGTAAAAAAGTGTTTAAATCGTTTAAAAGAGGAGGGGTTTTGTATATGTTTTATTCCCCATTGACTGTATTAGTATTGCATGATTCTGTTTTTGTTGCTATACTATATTAGTTTGGGGTTTTTTCTTGTTTTTATTCAGGTTGGAAAGAGTTATAAAGCTCCTCATGATAACTGTACTCAGTACACATGCACTGAATCAGCAGGCCGGTTTTCCTTAACTAGTATGGTGAAGGTCTGCCTACCATTTGAAGAATCAAACTGTATCCCGGTAAGTATTTTAGAGCCAGAAAAAAAGGCCTCTGGAATGATCTCTACTGCTGGTCTGGGGGTTTTCTTTACTCTTCTGAATGAGTCACTTTGGTAATCATTGATCTTTCTTTACTGATCATCCTTATTTAAAGGAAATGTACTTCTTTAGTTCTGAAAGAAGGGTCCCATGGAAGTAAACCAAACCACTTGCAAACAACCCACACATTTTACTTGTTGTAAGATAACCATTAGAACTTGAAAGAGAACAGTATTGGGGCAATAGCAAGGTGGGTTTTTTCCTCACTTGAGAAACATCAGTGTTATGAAATGCAGTTGAGCAAATGGTAACTTACCATGGATCCCTCTGGGAACCAATGAACAGAGTGTCTTCTAGTACATCATGCATCGCTAAGGAAAGAAGTGGTACATGGATGAGCAAGGGCTATCATTCATGCCTGGGATTTCAGCAATTAGTGGTTTCCAGTAACTTTCAGAAGTCTGATGGGGCTTTGCAGCAGATCTGGAAACCAAAGCATGGGAAAAGACATCCATTGACTTGGATTACTCTTGCAGAAGGTTCTGCATAGGTCAGGCTGTTCAACTCCAGACGCAGCTGTCATTCTCTGGGGCTGCTTTTTTTGTGCTGGCTTCTATAAGACCATATAAATAAATTAAGGGGCTGACCTCTCAGGAAGATTACAAGAATGCGGCTAGAGTATGCAGGGATGAAATGAGGAAAGACAAAGCATCCTTGGAATTAAACCCAGTAAGGGATGCTAAAGTCAACAAGGATGTTTTTTTCAAGTATATGGGAGGCAAAAGGGAAATTAGAGAAAATGCGAGCCTGCTGTTACATGAGACAGGTGCCGTGGTGACAGAGGGTGCAGAGAAGGTGGAGTTGCTGAATGCCTTCTCTGCTTCAGTCTTCACTGCTCAGGCCAGCCCTCAGGAGCCCCAGACTTTGGAGGTGACAAAGAAAGTCTGGATGAAGGAAGATTTCTCCTTAGTTGAGGAAGACCGTTAGAGAGCAGCTAAGTAGACTGGATATCCACAAGTCCATGGGTCCTGATTGAATGCACCTGCGAGTGCTGAGGGAGCTGGCAGAAGTCATTGCTGGCCCACTCTCCATCATCTTTGAAAGGTTCTGGAGGACCTCGGGCAAGGTGGCTGAGGACTGGAGGAAAGCCAATGTCACTCCAGTCTTCAAAAAGGGCAAGAAGGAGGACGCAGGAAACTACAGGCCGGTCAGCCTCAACTCCATTCCTGGGAAGATGATGGAATGGCTCATTCTAGGCATCAGCTCAAAACATATGAAGGAAAAGAAAGCTATCAGAAGCAGTCAGCATGGATTCACTAAGGGGAAATCATGTCTGACTAATCTGATAACCTTCTACAATGACATGACTGGATGGGTAGATGAGGGGAGGGCAGTGGATGTTGTCTACCTTGACTTCAGCGAGGCTTTTGACACAGTCTCCCACAGCATCCTCATAGGTAAGCTTAGGAAGTGTGAGTTA
>VXBW01005609.1:245122-303534 GCA_013400375.1 Thinocorus orbignyianus | reverse complement strand
ATGTCTCTAACTCCTCTTGCTTGAGGACACACACAAGAGGGTGTGTGCTTAAGAAAGCTTAAAAGGAGGAAAGTAGAAAAACACTTGCATTTTGTCAAATAATATTGCTACTATGAGCAGTCAGCTAGTTACTTTCATAAGTGAAAAAACATACTGCACAAATGAATAAATCAGACCTACATATGGGAAGAAAATGAAAACAGGCATTCATACTGAAAATCTGAGAGATGTTTTCCAGTATTTTCTCTTTCTTTTTTTGGGGGGCGGGGGGGTTTGGCATTTTTGTAAGTACTGGTTTTACGTTGTTGCCTGTAATTTCAGCAAAATAAGAAAGTAAGCAAGTGAATAGGCAATACCACTCCTGATGTTTTCCCAGATCAGTACAAAAGCAGTAGCAGCCCTACTCTTTATTGCTCTCTGCTGCTTTTTTTGCAGGGTGTGCAAAGTATGCAATTTCTGAGGAGATGAAAATTTTTAATCTTTCTCCCTGTGCTTCAGAAATAGCCTGATAGTTCACAAAGTTGCACCATTACTAAAAAAAGAAATAAAATAGTAGACTTGGTTTAAAGATTTTTTTTCTTTTTTTTAAACTTTTTAGGATGGCAAAGGGAATATATTTGTTACTGTATACTGAAATAGCAGCCAGAGTTCCTGAGGCAGAGATCTATTTATGTGCTTATACTGATACGTAGCCTGTGTGGGTTTTGTTGTCTTTTGGATTTTTAATTTCAAATGAAACTTAGGGTATTGTAAATGATTAACAAACAATAGAAATCTACATTTACATTAGCTGCCTCTAATATGATGAGCGCATTTCAGAAGCTTTCAGCCCTAGTTACTGACCCAACAAACCTCAAGTCCAAGTCTGTTTCAGGATACTAATCAGACCAAGAGATTCTTCACAGGATAGATTGTTCTCATCTCCAAATTCCCTCACTAGAGCTGACTTGGAGCAGTACACACAGCTTCCCTTTGGCTTACAATCAAGCCTCAACTGTCTTTTAAAACATTTTTAAATGTTGGATTTCTCATGCAAATCTACACATCTTTCTTTGTATCTCTGCAAGTTCATATAGATTCATCACCCCAGGTCTAAATGGAATATGAATGGAGAAATCACTGCAGCAACTAGAGAAATAAAATCTGAGGCGGTTTCAGTTTTCTATCTTAAAGCCAAAGATAATTTCAGTACTAATAGCACTGAAGCTGGGGATTTATAGAAAGGATTAATTTGACCCAAATATTCTATGCTGTTTTTTATTGTGCTTGCAGACTTCTACATTTTTCTTTGAGTGGTCTTTTATTGTGGATTTCCTAATCACATCTTAAATGCTTTCATTTCTGAATTTCTTGTTCTGTAAGTGGCATTCCTTTGCCCATTTCGTTCTTCAGTGTCAGTGGTATATTCCAATTTCAGCTTCATTTTCTTATTCATTAATTCTAGAACCTTAAAGGCCATACTGATTTGGTTGATCAGTACATAAAAGGCATTCTAGTATTGCTTTCATTACTGTGTGTCCTTTTCCTCTCGTGAATCCAGTTCTTCCCATACAAAAATAAATGAATACAAAATTTACTTTAAATGATTCCTTGGTCTTCATCAGGTTCTCTTCTGCAGCATCTTTCTTTAGCTGTTATATCTGGAACCTTAGTTTGTAAAAGGGAAAGGAATTAGCATTAATAGAATACGAGAAGACAATTCTGTCTTATTTCACCTCTTGCCAACTAATAAGAAGCTTGCAAAGTTGTGCTTGCAAGAAATGCTCACACAAAATAGCACAGAATATGGTTTAGATACAGACATAGCAGTGCATTTGAGAATAATATTCCATAGAGACTGTTACTGTCTACCTCCCCTCTCCTTTGTAATGTCTTTTTGCCATTCTTTGCCCCTGCCAGTGCTTAAGCAGAGTAAATGTCCTACTGGCAGCTTCCTGGCAAGAAGGGAGAATGATTTGAACAGATACTGTGCTCCTATGCTCCTACATTCACCTAATTCTAATATTTACCTTGGCACTTGTCTTAATTTTTTCCTCTCTCGCTATTTTCCTAGTCAGTTTGATAGTTGTAAGTCCACATGGCCAGAGCAATAGTCTTTTTACAGACCTCCTTTTATCATCTCAACTGTGTCTTGTTTAACTTGACTATTTCAATGGGTAAGAGTCAGCATCATCCAGTTCTGAAGTGGACTGGGCAGTAATCCAGCTCTTTCTGTTAGAGACAGACATTCATTTTTTTGGACTAGAAACAAATTACTTCCAAATGCTGGAAATGTAAGAAGGCTTTTCAAAAAAAAAGGTTTTCAGGTGTTTATAGAACAAATTAGTATAAAATAGTTTTCAAAATGCTAAGCCCGATTTAAAATAAATATTTAGTACTTTTAGGAGTTGTGAAAATACAGCACTAGAAAACTGAGGTCACTGATCTGTAGCATGTGCAAAAAATACCGTGAGGGCACACTGGTGTCAGATTCCCCATGCATATTTCTGTTGCCCCTTAACTGGATTGCACGCATTAAAAAGGCAGTATATTGGGGTTTTTTTTAACATGAGACTTGCCGGCTGTAGGTTCAGTGAGGTGACTGTCTGTAGCATAGCGATCAGAAATCGGACTGATTAACTGTTATTTTACAACAGCTTTTGATTCGATTCCTACTAATCAGAGTTAGTAGGTTAACAAGATGGCTGGAAAATTAAGAGTTTTCCTTGATCTGGAGGTTAGTGTTGTGCCTCACGCAGCATCACATTGGCACTCTCTCATTCACATAAAGACAGTCCAGCTCTCCAGAACTGTTACCTGTTCCTTTTGGTGTTGTGGTGTCTCGCTTGTCCCTCACACACCTTCCAACTTTGACAACAATGAAGTGGCATTAAGGCCAGTTGATAGAAAAAGCTTGCGACCATGAAGTCAAATTCTTACCCTCCACGAAAGTGTCAGCACTTCCAGACTGACACCTATGAATGATCCCTAAACAGTGCTAGTTGCCAGACTGTGCCAGAAATTGTTGGGTGGTGTTGGCCACTCCTAGTGGCCATTTGTGAATATCTGAAGGACTAAGATTTCAGAGATTCTGGTCAGCTTGGAGTGTGCTGCAGAGGTTTTTGGGGATTTCACTGCAGAGCTGTTACAGGTCTTCCTTAAACATCTGGACACTGCGTTCATCTCTACAGCTAAGGTGGGATTCCCCACGCTACACGTCTTTGATTCAAGGCATGGGGCATGAAGACTTGAGGAATCCGTCACAGTTACTAGCATGACACATTTAAGTCTTCATGTAAGTTAGTCTGAAAAGCTGAACTGTTTCAGCTAAGTTTTTCTGGAGCACTGTAGTTCAGGGCAGATGTACATCCCATAGGTTATCTGCTTGATTAGTAAAGACTGGCAAATCTCTAAGCAGCTTACCAGAGGATCTGAATATGGAAAATGCTGGCTAGTCTTTGTAACTGACATGGCTATCATGCCAATTTTAATTGAATTTCTAATTTAAGTACACCACAAAAATCAATGCCTAAATGTAAAAAATAGTCACTTAAAACATGTTCTGGGTTAATACCAAGTTTATGTTCATTGGACCACCTATTCATTCCTGTGATTAAGATGTACTTATGATAATGGTTCTAGGATATATCATTTTAGATACTTTCTAATCTAGAACATGAGTATGCCAGTAGTTCTGTACCTAGCTTTGTGTTTTCAGCTAGTCATCTTCTTGATTGACTTCAATACATTTGTTCCTTTCTCTTTATTCTGAGCTTACATGTTGCACACAAAAAACGTATGTGGTGCAGTGGCAGAAAGAATGTACAGTATTTCCGCATAATTGTTAAAACAATTGTGAAAGAAAACTTTCAAAAGTTTGGTGAGGATACAATTATTTTAAATACTTTTAAAAACAGATTTTTATTCAGAATTTAATTCCTCATTCAGTTTTCGTGGTATTTTGAGAAGAAATTATTTCTGTTAGAGTTGACTTGTTTTTAGAAGTTCTGCCTATAATCACATTGCCCTTTAATCAGGCTGTGACTCTGTATACATCAGCTTGCAGAGGAGAAATGGCTTTTAGACGTATATTTTTCTACTTAATGGAAAAGACCACCCCTTCCCTTTTTAGCCTGAAAAAGTTTTTCTTAAAGTTTAACAGCAAGTGTAAAATAAGGACAGAATCACTACAGTGCTTCCCACTTGGAAGTGCTTCTTTTCATTTCCTTTTGGTATTTGTGAGTGTGTCTGTTCTAGGTCCTGCCTGAAAAAAGAGGGTGTTGCATGGACCCTGACTGACTTTCAGACCCAAACAAGGGTCAGAGGAGTTTGCCGTGGCAGGAACAGTCATGGGAAATCACAAATCCCAGTGTCTCCAGTAGGGAAGCACAGTGTTTACAGGATGATGCTTCCTTCCTTTTTGGGCAGCTCTACAGACAGCTGTGCTGAGGGGGTGGAACTAAGTCTCTGGCCCTTTCTGCATGTTTACAGCTCGTCAGAACCAATTTTGTTATCATCCAGCAAAGAATGAAGGGTAGAGAGTTGCTTACTACTGTTGAGATACATCAGGTGGCTTTAAACAAGATCTCAGGGTGTTTCCTGAGGTAAATTAAACTGCAGATAATCTGGAGATGCTGTGGTCAGACAGACTCAAGTTCCTGAGCTCACTCTAAATGAGTGTATTGGGTGGATCTTTGTTGCCATATGAGAACAAGTAACCATTTGCATAAGTGGAATAAGTCGAAGATGAGTCTTCAGTGAAGAGAGAAACCAAGGCTGATGCAGTACTTAAAGTATGACAATCATCTTTGCTGTCTGTGCTGTGCAAAAGCAACACTGAACCAGTCTCCTGAGTCAATTTATTTGTCATTTATCTTTTTTTCTTCTGAAATACTGCAGTACAAATTGAAACAGCCAGACTTCCACAAATAAAAACTTTTTTGATCATTTTTAGGGATAAATGAATGATGGTTTTATACACTCCATATTTTTTTGCCAGTTTGCATATTTGCCAGTTTATTTCATTTTTTTCTCCTTTGTTGTTTAGTGCAAGTGCTATATGGGGACACATTGTTAGAGGAAAATGATGAGATTTGCTTAACGCAGAGTCCTTTCAAATGCATAAAGTAAACAATTACAGAAGGAAAGATTTTTCTCTGATCTATGATTGTAGCAGTAATATTTTGCTTGCACTCAGAGTTGCAACAGTAGGTAAAATTTTTTAATTTCATATAGTATCTTTTCCTCTAAAGAATAAACTGAGCAAACACAATAAAAGTAATCTTAGCAAGACAATACAATGTTTATCTGTCGCAATGGATAAGATGCTAAGTTGATCGCCTTTTTAAACAAAAGAAGCGTTCTCACTTTACTGTTGGCTGACATACAGGATGAGGAATTCACAACTGTTTTTTAAAAAAATCAACTTCATTCAGAATCAGCAAAAAAATATTGCAAGACAGATTACATTTTGTGGCTCCCCACCTTAATGCCACTAATTAATTAATCAATGTATTGGAAGGGAAGGTTCTTTTGGAGGTATTGTAATGTGGTGAGGTATTGTAATGTGGTAAGGTATTGTAATGTTATGAATATTATTAAATTGATCCAGTTATAATGGAATAATAGAAGCTGAGAAACTGTCAGACTTTTTTTTTTTTTTTTTCAAAGTTTCCTGCATTGTGATGAAAATCGTGGTGAAAACTTTATTTGAAACAGAGATTCACACTCCCTATTTGATTGCATCTTCTTTTGTCACATTACTGTAGTTATTAACTGCTTAATCCCATCTTGGAATTCTACTCAAGACATTATATTTTAGCACAAAATGGAAAGTTCAGCTTCCTTGAAATTATATAGATGAATATATATTCCAGAGCTTTCAAATATAATCTATATATATATATATTTAAATATATATATATTCCAGAGCTCTTTAAAGGAAGCTGCTCCTTCATTCTGAATCTTTGCAGTAGATGCTGTATTTTCCAACCTTAGTGTTCCCATTTGTTAAATACATTTGTCTGAGTCTTGAATCAAATTAAGCATGTGCATACCCGTTTGCAAGTTCAGGGGCTGTTGAGCGAGAAAGAATTTTAAGAAAATAAGTACACATAGAAATAATATACTATTTTTTCTTTTTTTTTTGGTTACAAAAGATGTAAAATGGAATAATCAAATTGAAAGAAAGCAGAAATATTTAATACTTTATTATACTGTAATGGCTACTGCAATATTGACCTAACTTTTGCCTAACTAATTGGAAACCTAGTCTTTAGTTCCTCTACAGAATGAGGTGTGCAAGAATGAATACATTTGGGTTTACTGCTGGGTTTTGGGTTGTGTTTTTTGATGTTTTATTTTTTATCTTGCAATGATTTTCAGAACACAGATACCAGTGAAGAAAAAAAAAAGAAGCAGTAAAACTACTGTAAATATTTTATAAAATGTCCATCTGAAGCCTCTCATCCTCTGGTAATTAGAGGCCATACTGTGGAGACTGACAGGGTAAATTACCAGTTAATGTTTACACAACAAAACATATGCCCAGTACAATATCCTACACTGATGTTACTGAAACCAGAGTCCGGAAATGTACAGTGGAAACAAGACGTGGTACTTTTCTTGGGCCAACACAAACAGCAATTACAGCACAG
The DNA here is from genome assembly GCA_013400375.1 of Thinocorus orbignyianus. NCBI lineage: Eukaryota > Metazoa > Chordata > Aves > Ciconiiformes > Thinocoridae > Thinocorus > Thinocorus orbignyianus. The sequence continues at coordinate 296,899 of VXBW01005609.1, read as the reverse complement.
TGTGAGAGAAGTCGTAAGAAATACTACTGCATATCAGTAGTTCAACAAAGTCAGCACTTTTGTGTAATTGCAGGGGGAAAGGGCTGAAAAACATTACAGATCTCAGCAAGAAATGGCCCTTTATACTTTTAAACTGATCCTTGATAAAACAATGCCGGGGTCATGAGAAGGCTACTCTGCCAATTTTGCTTCACTGTGGGATCCATTGACATCTGGCTGAGCTGCGGAAGCTGGAAAACTTCTTTAATATTCTCTTGACAGTAAAATGGACATGTGGAAAACATTCTAATCTGTTAATCTTTGGTGCTCCTGAAGAAAAAGGACATTTGGCTATATACTTTGCGATGATAAATATTAAGTCTCCAGATCTAGCCGTAAATAAGTTGAAAGCATTTGAATGGAGAATGCAGTTCTTATTTTCCAAATATGAGAGAAGATGGATATGCACCTGTGTAATCCAGATGATGTAATAAATGCCAGTAGGTTTTTTTCTAAGGGTAGTTTACCATACATCTTGGCAATCAGCTTTTCTTTATGCTGAGTATGTTTTGTCAATGAATATTGAGGAGCAGAATCTCAGAACTTCCTTACATCCTACATGCTAATAAAGAATAAAGTATTGTTTCACTCAGGGGATTATGAAAACAGAATTAAGAGAGATTCAAAATCTTAGTTATGGCTGAATAAAAAGTGAAGGTTTTATTTAATAGCATTAAGTGTGCAAATTAGTTTTGGCCTAGACTTTAAATCTAATATGGAGTAATGGTGAATGATGGAGATATATACCTTTTCACCTTGAGATAAGATGAGCAGTTCATTTCTATTGTGAGATATATATCTCCAGAAATGAGATGAGGAATCTCTCACATCAGAAAAGAACTGCTCTGAGCATATACTAGTTATTGTAAGTATGAAGCATATATTTGTGTATATTAATATAAAATGCTAAAGATACCATGGATTATGGAAAAAATAAGCTAGAATTCAAAATTCTGCACACACATCCATACATTCTAAATTAATCTGAAGAACTACAACAATGCAAAAAGGTAACACTTTCATACACTTCATGAAAGTTAAAATGATCTTCCAGTTCTGAGTAGCAAATTATATCGTTATAGCACACATACCCTGTTACCTCCTGTAGAAAACTTCAAGTATCTTCTTTTGCAAAAGAAGAAGCCTTCAGAACTAACACCAGTTATAAAGACGAAAACATACTTTTGTTCTCTGGTACAATCAGGTCCTTTTCGTTCTGCCTGCTTATTAATGAATTCTGATATTTCATTGATTGTTATTGAGATCTGCAAGAAGAATCATGTGTATGAACTCCAACTGCAGGTTAGAAATAACAAGAACCCACAAGCATTCTGGCATTTCTGAAGTAGCTGAAAACTTCAGCTTCAGCAGGATCTTCCATTAGATGTTGCTAAGTGTTTGTGAAGCACATCACAGTTTGGGTCTCAAATGAGAAAATAGTCAGGAGTTTTGTGGTTCACTGCCTGGGTGTCCCATGTTCCCCAGTAGTGTGACATTTATTTACAAGGAAGGTGAAGAAAAAACCTGAGTCCTAGCTAAGGTAGTACCACTGCTTGACACTGGATGTATTTGTGTTTTTCTTTGCGTGTGTAAATTTTTTTAATTCGAGTGCTGAATTTGCTCCATTTCTAAGTCAGCTGAATCTTTCTCGGATGATTATTGTGGGGAGGAGGGGGAGGGGAACTTTTGACTATAGTCTAGCTTGATTCCTATTAAGTAGGTGAAATGGGAAGGAAGATGTAATGATATAAACGGTAACCTGAGCAACTTTCTGGGAAGCGTAGGTACTGACATCGGAGGAAAAGCTCTGGAAGCATGAGATAGTAAGTCATCTGCTTAAACTGTGATGTGCAACAGGTCATTTAATATGTCATTACTGCCGTCACGTTTGGGATAGTAGCCAAAACCTCATTCTGGTATGTGGCAGAGACAAGGGAGACTTGGATTAAAGGACATTTACTAAGTGCTCCCTTGCTTTGTACATCCAGGAGAAAAAGTGTAGGTCTAGGTGGCAAGATGTGAGTGGGACCAATACTAAAAGTCACTACTATCTGAAAATATCTATCTTTTCACTTTAATTATGAAAGTTTGTTATGCTGTTGAGATGGGAAAAACAGGGTGAAGCTGAAGCAGATAAAGAAGAAAACATCCTTGTAATAGAACTAACAGGCATCAGCCTCAGTGTCCAACAACTTAAACTGGGATTTCACCTTTAGTCTTTCTTGAATAAAGCTTCTCAAAGGAAGATAGAAAAGAGTCTGTTCTTAGCATACATTTTCAAACACCTGAAGAACCCATTGGAATTCCTGATGTCATGTTGGGGTCCCTCCACCCGTGATGGTCCGTTGAGCTTCCAGAGCTTCCACACCAAGGAGCCAGTGGGGGTTTTCAGACTGTGAAGACCACACATGGTGTATGAGTGACCAGCCCCAGACAAGGAGCTGATACTTCTGTAGAACTCCACAGCAGATATGGAGATGAGCCCCAGGGACATGTGGGAGGTCCCTGTTTTTGGTGAGTGGCAGGTGGGTGTGATTTCAGAGATAAAGTCAAAGTGGGTTTTGTGGGTAGGTGATGTTCCTGGCTCTAGGGGAGTCAGGTGCTGCTGTGTGAGGGCTCTGGCTGAATTGAAATCAGATGGGATTTTAAATGTCGTTCCTTTAGATACCCAGATGCTGATATACCATAATGCTACTATGGTGTGAAAATAGTTCTGCTCTGCTTTCCCAGATTTCTTATAAATGTCATCATTGCTACAAATTTATTTTATAAAAATAGATGTTTTCTGCCACCCACCTATTTTATTTTCTCACATTGATAAAAGCTAGTGTCCTCTGCCACTGGTGCATCATGCTGAAAGTGTTCTGTTTATAATAAGTGAGGGAAAATATACCTCCAGGAACAGTTTTGGCCACCCAGCTTGAGCTGTGGAGTGAATTAACAGAAATTGGTCTACAGTAACTAGAAGGGTTGAGAGTTGGCAGAAACTAACCAGGACTGAACAACAAGTTCGAAATACTTTGTAGTTTCTTTCTAAGATAGAAAGGGTATAAAATAAAAGGGGTAGCTGAGACGGAAGAATTAGGTTATGTGTTCTGTGAATGTAGGAAAAAGTAGCCTTTTCAGATACTGTCATGCTTAGGTGAGATTTGCTGGTTTTCAGTGTTGGATTCGCGTTCCACATTTGCCACACACACTTCAAATACTAGGTCAGTGCCTTTGCCAGATTCTGTATAGTAGCACTCTGTCCTTTTCCAGTATTGTAACTCACAGTGAAGTGCGCTCCCTGCAGCCTGCATCTCAAACGTTGATTTTTACCTGTGATTCCATCCTTCATGCAACCCATTCTCAGTTGATGTCTCATAATCCAGCCGTTATGATAGTTGAGCCATTTTATTTTAGTGGATATGTCTTTACTCAGCTTATCCTCTGTGAGCCATTCCTTGCAAAGTGAGTGAATTCTGTTTCTTTATCAGACCTTCACTGTCAGCAGTTCCAAATGCTCCAGATCCCAGCAAAATTTTCCTCTCCCAGTGCAACCCTCAGTCACTTTGCCATCAAGTAAAGTAAACTTTTTGTCTTCCCTGTCCATTCCAAGCCCTCCGTTTATTTTCAGGTTTATTTGTTCATTTACACTGGCATGTAGCATGTGAAAAAAAGCTGGCTGTCACTTGTCTGCATGTAGGGCACAGACTACCTGGCACAAGTTGTTGTGTCTCTGGACCAGCTGATTCTCTCCCTGCCTACCCTGACACTGCCCTTTGCCTTTTCTCTCTGGTTCCTCCTTTCCCTCTGGATCCCAAGATTATTATCTTCACTTAAATCTGTGAAATTAATGTCCTGCATTTTTAGGTCCCAACACATAGCAAGCAGACAGGCTGTAAAACCACCACAGGTTTACTTGAGAGCAGCAACTTCTGCTGAAGAGCATCTGGGGCAATAACTACTGCAAATCAGCAGCAGCTGAACTGGGAAATCGGGTAATGCCCTGCCTTGCTTGGGGAGTGAAGGAAGGGAGATTGAAAAGTCACTCAGTGCTATGATGGTCATCGCAGCTCCCCGGGTTTTGACAAGACCTTGAAACGCGTCTCCTGCTCCCCCTGCAGATTTTGTGATCCTTAGCAAGGGAGCAGCTCAAATTGTGTACAACCCTGAACTGGCAAACCCTAGTCTCTTGTAAGTAAAACAGTGCATGTACTCAAAAAAGGAGCGAAATTAGCATGTACAGCAATACTGATAGTGATTTGTGAACATCTGCTTCCCAATATTAATTTTGTTATGGTTTAGGATTTTCGTTAGGACTGTCTGAGCATTTCAAAATTTCAACTAGTCTCATGTTTAATGGCATTGATTCCCTCTAAACATCCATGAATGGTCTCTGAAGAACTGGATCTGCCACACAGATCTCAGCTGTTTGAACCCACTGGTGAAAGGGGAATTTTTTTTGCAGGTGATGCACTGACAGTCAGAGACATATTTTTCCAACTCTTTTTCAGAGAAATTGTTTCACAGTTCTTTGTTGAGGTTAAGGCAGGGAACACGGTCAGCTGCTACTCTCTTGACCCTCAGGCATTTTAGCTACCAGGCTGAGCAGTTCCTGACACTGAGCTGGAACTTTCCTAAGCTCATAACTAAGTCCAGACCCTGTGTTCTCTTAAAATCAGTATTCCTCCTGTGCCAAATTTGAGAGTGCAAAGCTACAAAAATATCTCCAAGAAGCTCAGTTAGAATTATTGAATATTAGCATAACAAAGCTTTTTCGTTCCCCTAAACTTCTTCTCGGAAGTGGCCAGCCCCATTTTTCACTAAAACTTTCCAAAACAATCCAGCCTGAGGCAGGGACAAGGCATGGGAAATATAAGCTCCAGCAGTTAAAGGCTGACAAAGTAATAAACAACTGAAAGTAGGGCCTTATGATGGAAAGTGTTAGGGAACTTTAACTCTAGATGTCATTGCCAGCTTTGCTTATAATAAATGTGTCAGTAGCAATATGAAAAGATGTGTGCAATAAGTTAAAGGAATGCTGTATTAACCTATTTTATGCAGCATGTCTGCCCACAAATGGCTTGCATCTCAATATGTTTTGGGAGAAAAGGATTTTATTATTTTTTTTTTCACTGAATGTATTAATTTTCTACCTAAATGAACTGGAAAATTATCGATTTTAATGTAACAGTGACACCCTGTGGTCAGTAGTGATGGAGTTAACTGAAAAATAGTGTTCTGTTTTGTAATGCATTAATCTTTAGCAAGAGCAGACAGAAGCAGGAGGAAGGAAATGCAGTTAACTTGCAGAGTTTTTCACAGGGAGATGTTGTCCCATTTTGTTGCCTTGTATATAGAAATTTATGCTCAAATACTAAAATAATACTTTTTAATATACATTTGTTTTATTGAAATAAAGGGGGATGGCAAGCCCTGATTTTAGACAGCTTGGTAGTGTGACTCACAGATGGGTCTCTGTGGGTACAGTCACCTTTCACCGTGCTGCTGGTGTAGTTATTTATATTTCTATGATGATCTCTGTCTCTGCAGAGAAGGTGTTTTTGGTGACGGCATACCAAATAGTGGTGGGTAGCAGTATGATGCCAGAGAGATGCAGTAATATGACGGCACCCCACCAAGAGTTCCAGCTAGGTGCTGACAGGGCTGCAGGATTAAACTAGTCTTAGTCTTGTTCTGCTTTTTGTGTGGATGACCTTTGACCTAACACGTAGGTCCTCCTTTTACTTCTTTCCCCCTTCCTTCTTCCTTCCTTGAACAAACACTGAACTAATACAACTCTTCTGTGTCATAGCTACATGCACCTATCTTTAAGGCACTGTGGCACTGAACTTCATGATGCTGTGGCCTCTAAATGTTGTGAGACAACAACTCTCTTCCTGTTTAATGCTGTTTTTAACCTGGGATCCTCGATATCATGGTTTCAAAATCTCATAGTTGGAAAAAAAACAACCCTAATTTACGAGAGACCTCGTTTCTAGCTACTGATTTACACCTTGTGAATTCCTGGAGTTACAGATGCTGACCTTGCCATTTTTTAAGAGGGACTATGTTAAACTTCTGTCAGATGAAGCCAGGTTTAAAGATCAGTAAGGACGGAGAATGACCATCCCAACAAGAAGTTATGGGGAGGCAGTAAAGCAAACTGAGAAACATGAAGCATTTATTATTCACTGGCAATAATAGTTTCCTGTTAAAACTGGCTGTTTGACAAAGGTGATGAATTTAATTCCTTGCTCTCTTGTTGGGGAATTAGGAAGATAGCATGGGACGGGAGCAAAATGTCTTCTGCCTTCTCTAGAGAGTTAGCTAAAGCTAGCCAAAGCTAAAGTTTGGAAGGTGTTCAGGAACCACTGTCAGGAATTTAGTGATTATCAAAACTCTACAAGCGTCAAAAAAGATTGGAGCACTTAAGTTGTCCTGGAAGCCAAGTCATTGTTCACTCACACAGACATCCATACATAGACAGCTCTGTGACTGCTTGTCTAGGACATATCCTATGAAATAACTGCAGTGCAACTCCTCATGAATCTCAGCACAATTTAGTGCCTGTCAGAAAGTGACAATGAGAGTGTGGGCTTTTTAAAGATCTCATATTGACAGTGAATGTTTTGCAAGCTCAGATTGCTGAAAGGCTTGAAACTCATTATCTCTTGTAAAAGCCTGACAAATATTGGACATGTGATGAAGGAAGAAGCCTTGGTTTACACATTATGTCAATTTTTAACTTCTCTTTTTGAGCCCCTTCTGCTTTTAATGACTGTAAAATCAAAACAGCTTCATAGCTGCTCAAACTTGCAGAGAAGTTATTTATTAGGTGCTATTTCAGACTCTGTGCTTGGACAGGCTGGGCTGTAGTATTAACCTTCAAATTAGTTAGTAGTGCTGCTGGAGGATGTTTTCCAACATCTGTTTTTAGCACTGTTAGAGTGGAGCTTGGAGTATGAAGTACTTCAGGACTCTTTGAATGGGGCCACACTGGAGATGGACTGCAGTGATTCTGCACACAAATCAGAAAACACATTATATTCACCCGTACCGCATGCAGAAGCAGACAGGCACAGCTGATCCTGCTGCTGAAATAGCGGTATGTTGCAGTGGACATCTTATCAGAAGTCTTGTGAAGAGACTTTAAAGGGCAATATCTTACAGGCAGAGACACCCACATACTCATTGCATATTAAGAGCACTGATTTGAAGACATCAGATTTGGAGGTCAGTCAGAGCTGGCTTTGACCGACCTCCAGTTTTGATAGAGCTGCTGTATTCCATATACCACGTCAAGACCTTGTCTACAAACTGGCTGAACGTTAAAATGGCAAATTCATTGTGATACAGATGTATTTATAGGGACATAAACATGTTTATACAGTACTTCTGGAAGTAATGGTTTAAGTGTACTGTACTAGGATGAAAGCCACCACACTGATGATGTTACCAGTGTAAAGCTGTGGCAAGCATTTCTCCTTTTTCTCTTTGGCCAGAATAGTTGATGGTTTAAAAGACAGAGCAATTATCACAGTCTGTCTTCTGGAGGTTGCTCCTCCCACTGCTTACCCAGCAGAAGATACGATTTTTTATGCTTTTGCGTGTATGTTAGGCTACAATGAATGAGCTCACTCCAACTTCCAGTAGAGGCAGTCTGAATTAAGTTAGAGGAGGCTGCCTGAGAACATTAGGATGTGCTTTGCCAAAGATGTGTATTTCATGTTACGTTTATGTTGCTGTGGTATCCCTTAACACTCTGTGTATTCCCAAACACTTTCAAAAACAATAATAAACAACATGTATCCCAGTGTTACAAGACTTGCACTGCAAATGCAGAATTATGGTGGCATCACAAGTCTTTGTACAAGCATGTCAATAAATTATCCAATGCCTTGACAAGACACACCCTTTTAATGATGGCAGTATATTATTTCCTGTTTTTTCTCAGTGAGACCCCTGTGAAGGATGGGAGCAGGCGACTGATAGTAGTACAAGTTGTCACCCCACAACAGGAGGTTCTCCCCAGCTTTGAACTGGCAAACTGTTCTGGCTGTATTCAGATGTCGTTTTAATTGTCAGCAATACAATTTAGTTGATATTTTCCCCATTTTTGCGCAAGAATATGCATTTCATGAGATAATTTTCTAGGATTAGAAAGTAACAGCTTATGTGCTACTAAAGCTGTTTCTGAGCCTGTTGATCTTCCTTGGGAGTTTAGCAACTGAGATGTACCTCAACATGTTGTTTGCCTATAGCTTTTATCCTCATGTGAAAGTTACTGAAAATAAGTACATCAAGAAGAATGCTAAAGCAGTTATGACATAACCTGGCAGCTGGGGGAAACTCCATGAAAGACACTTGCTTCTACCATTTCATTCCTGAAACAGTCATTTCTGATGGAAATCTTCAAATCAGGCTGAAACAGCAGGCATGGTAGTGGGTGCATGATTGTATCATGACAGTTCTTCTGCATGTTACTCTCCTTTTCCCCCAGACCTTCACGGTACCCTAAGTCTTTCCATTAAGAGGCCTTAAGTGTGCCTCTGCAGGGACACTTGCAAACCTGACAGCTGCCACTGGGGAGCTTGAAGCAATGACTTCCAGAGTAAATATGTGAATCTTAGCAGCTAGTGGAAAAAGAGACAGAATTTCCAGTTGAAAGCTATTATAAACATATATCCTCTGTGTAATGGACACAGATGTGTTGTATAACACATTTGCTGACCGGTGGGTTACACAAACAAAGTGTGTGACAAGTGACTGAAATGTGAAACACGTACTTTGGTGATTCACTCCATAATTCACAGATTAGTGTACTTTAAGGTACAATATCCCTTCTTGAGAGTCTCATTGTGTGAGCAATATTAAACAGTTCTGTCTTGCCTGTCGCTGTTATGCACCTTGGCTCCTTTGAGGTCTTAATTACAGGTTTTGAGCAGCTACCCAGCTCGAGATAATATTCCCTGCCTGAGAATAGGACCTGGGACAAAGCTTCATTAGATCACTATTATTGCCCTCCAGAAATGTTGGAACTTCAAAGACCCTGTAAGGCCAGTGATAAAACTATGGAAAGCACTGTCAAAACTACAAGCAAATACAACAAAACCTGAATCCTAGCTAAGGTAGTACCACTGCTTGACACTGGATGTATTTGTGTTTTCCTTTGTGTGTGTAAATTTTTTTAATTCCAGTGCTGAATGGCTGCCTTAATTAGCACTAGGGGGAGGAGAAACCTCTAATGTGCTTAAGGGAGAGAGAAGCCGGTTTCTTTGAAGATCTGATGACCTCTCTGCCTAATGTCATCGCCTGCCTCTGATTATCTCTAGAGCCTGAATGCCTCCAAAAGCATCTAATCTGCTTCAAGGCAAAGTCTGAAGAGCTGTCTTTAGCAAGTGAGACCCAGTGTCCTGGATCACATACTTAGTGTTGAAAGAGAAATAAATGCTTCCCCATCTCAGCTTTATTTTAAAATCTAATTGCAGAAAGAAGAGGGTGCAAGAGCTCACTAAACAAGCCAGTGAAAATCACAGACTTGATTCCTTTCTCTCCCTGAGTAATCTCCGAGGATAGATTTTATTCCATAGGAAATTTAATATTATTTCTTGGGCAGAGTTGGTAACTTGTTTACTATTCTTTATCATGAATATGCTGAGAGAGGATCAGGAGAGAGAAGGAGCTTGGATGCAGTCAGAAGAAAATGAAAATAAAATTATGGCTATATGACAGCTGGCTGTCCTGTTTTTTCAAGTCTTAGTTTAAATGAGAAAGCCTAACACTGTACAACAAGTACTTCCTTAAAAAGCATTCAAATATTGGAACCTAGATCTATGGAGAATTTTTGTGGTATCCAAGGTATTCAGTAATTCCAAGTGTCTTAAAAACTAGGCTTTTGAATGCTGCTCCAGGATAGTTCTAGGGTGTGAAATTTGCTGTTTTGGGAGTTATGTTTCCTTCTAGACTGGTGAATACAATAAACAATGGGTCAGACTCAGAGTCACCAAGATAAAGTCCTTTAAACTTTTATTTCCAGTTGATTTGAGCTTATGAACTCTTTAACAGATCTGCCAAAATTTAATTCTTCCTTACATTTTGGTGTTCAATTTGGGTGAAAATACCTTGTAGTCTTCCTCTAAAACAAGAACAAAAATTACTTACATGGTGGTTTCATGATGTCTAATAAAGAAGAAAGAAAAGGAAATGAGAAGAGAGAAAATGCTAGGAGGAAAGTTCTTTGTGAAAGAATAGCCATTAATATAAAACACATTTCGAAGAGTAGATGTCCCAAAATCATTTGGCTGACACAGAAATCAGATGCTAATAGTGAGACTTCCGAATTGCAAAGACTTAGACATATGTTTAAAATCACACATTTTAATAAATACATTGATTGTGTTTAGTTGCATGTAAGCCTTTGCAGGAATAGATACAGGGTACTTAGAAACAACATGCAGAGAGATAAAGAGACAAAAGACATAAAACTCTGTTTGGCTCTAAAACAGCAGTCATCTTATCTGCCAAAATCACATGTAATGGACCGTTAGTTCTCTGTTCCACATCCTGTGTTTGAAGAGTCTTACCTTATAAAGATGTCAGACTAACACCATTCTAAGGAATTTCCTCCAGGAATCACATCCATTTGTGGAGAAATGTGTGTTTTATCCTTGGTAACTAACGTGTATAGCCTATTATGTATGAGTAATTAGTTATAAATAATACTCTGTGCTGATGTTGGATTTCTGTCTTGCTATCTTTCAGATGGGAGTTGCTGTAGTAGATTCATCAGTTGCAGGACTGGGTGGTTGTCCCTATGCAAAAGGTGCTACTGGAAATGTGGCCACAGAGGATGTGATATACATGCTTAATGGTCTGGGAATCAATACAGTAAGATATTTTGACTTTCTGCTTACAACTTCAAGGAAAACAAAAATATTTTTCTACAGTGCATATCTGACAATTACTTCTGCTGTTCAATGAACAAATAGTAATGTTTGCAAATTCAGTGCTTTAACATGGCTTGACACATAATAATGGTGTTCTGTTTACTAACAATTTAGAGTAGAGCTGTTTTTTGTATTTGACAGCAATTTTAATAACTTCCCTCTCCTGACCTAGAGCTATGAGGAGCTCAGTAGCAACCGCTTTGAGTCATTACTCTGCCTTAGTAACCACAAAAAGATCACTACTGTAGATGTTACTCCGGAATACCAATTAGCTCTTCAATGGGAATACTGAGTGTACCTCGGCTTTTTTTCACAGGGCTTTGGATTTGCTTCATAGTGCTTATTAATTTGTTGACAATTTTTCTGGCTTCAAGGTAGAAATAAAATGTGGTGTTTGGAGCCCAAGAAACAGGACATTGCTGTTTGTCAGATGTCCACTTAATATATTTCAAAATTATACAGAATCTCTTACTGACTAGTAGGCTTCACAGTCGTTTTTGTTTCCAGCCCTGTTTGTGGAAGAGAGGGCAAAGCCGCTTATCTGCACTGAGCTGCACTTTAATGAACCTTACCAGTGAGCATCTGCACTTCAAGGGCACACGTTTAGTATCCCTGGCTTGGTTGGCACGTTAATTATTCTGTATTCCTGGGAACCAAGTAATGCTACCCTCTCCAAAGAGAAGGTGTTCCTCTTTGGCGTTCCTATTGATCATCATTGCTCTGGAAATGTGGCATAATGGGTTTGTATTAACTCAAGCAATACAGTGACTTTACCTTTAACTTAGACTTTAAGAGTCAAACTAAAAGGAGAACATATAAAGAGCTGCCAAAACTGCACCGTGTGTGGTTTGTATTTAAACTACTGCAGAAAGAAATTGAAAAGCCTGATGTCTGAAGCACAAAGATCTGAGCTCTTCGGGAGTTTATCGCGCATCTTTAGGCTGCAGTTCAGTGTGACATACATGCTGACAGAGTTCCTTGACGTAAAAGGATTGTGGAACTTGTTTCTGAATTGTACCTCCCCTGAGCACTATTAAAGCATAGTTAGTACCTTGCAGAGATCACTGTCATGTTTATCTGCTTTCATGTGCTTCTTAGGGAGTTTTGGGTAGATGTCAGATACCTGTTTAAAAAAGGTTTAATCACAAGTGTCCAAGTGGACCCTGTTTTGATCTGTTCATGTGCTATTTGGGATAACTTTTTTCATGAAGAAAATGTTTATTCTTTTGAAACAACACAGTTCTTTGGAATAAGGAGGAGAAATGCATTTCACTGTGCACCTTAGTGCTTTTAGTATGGTCTCTCGGGGGGCAAAATACCCATTGACTTTTCCGAAAGGCATCAATTAAATACAAGCAGCCTGATTAAATGAAATATACATTGTTCCAGACTTCTTGATAAGATTTATTAATCTATGGATGATCCAACACCCAAGCATCTATGGATGATCCAACCTTGTCCTACAGGTTGATATGGATGGAGATAAGGATGTCACCGTCAAACATTTAGTTCTCCCTTTTTTAAAAAAAAGTATTAGACTTTGCGCCCTTTTCTGGCCCATTAAGAAAAGAGTGGTTTACTGGATGAAAGACACTGAGCATCAAAATTATTACCTTAATACATGAGCTTTTGTCTTTGCAGTGCTGGCTGGTTTTGGTACTACGGCCAATTCTGTAAAATAATTATTGCAAAAATCTATGCCCCCTTTGCATAATGGCACGAAATGACATTATAATTACTAATGTCATCCATTTGCAAGGAGTGCTTGTTCATTGTCCTCTCAGGTGTGCACTAAAGCTTTCATTTGATGACTGAAGTAACTTAAAATGTCAACCAAGGGATGGAGAGTATTTAAGTGTACATTATTGAGTTCAGATTGACTAGATACATCAGAATTGTAATTGATGCTTGTTCTATGCTGTTCTTCAGAACGTGTAACCAAGAAGTGAAACGTGAAATGAATCTGTAGCAGGCTAAATGTGAAATAATTTTCTAACAGAGTCCATCCACAAAGAGATTTATTGGTTGTACCATGGTAATGGATAGATAATTATGCCATAGATCATTAATGCTTATGAAACTTTGTAGGGAGACATGTACTTTCTATAAAAGCAGTTTCTGTGTGATTCCTATGTAATTATAGGAGTGGTACTTGTGCTTATGATGCCTTCAAAGTGCTTGGCAAACAATAAGCCTTTCTGAACAGCAAGTAAGTACTGTTAGCCTCATATTACTGACACTGAAACTGTAGTTTGGAGAGATAATAGAGTTGGTGTTTATGAATGCTGAATGAGAACTGATTAATTGGAGTCAGTGGGAGTTAAAGAACTTTGCCTTCTGGCAGAAGCTTTTCTGACTTAAGGCGCTTACCCAAGTTCATATCTACTGTTGGAGGTAGATATGTCTTTATTTTTCAGAGTTTCATTCCTTTGTGTCAAGGATTAATTCTGGATATCTGGAGTGGTTACCAAATACACTCAAGTATATTTCTGAGATTCTATCTGAAGCCATGTGCTAGTTTGACTCAATAACCTTACAAAAACCTGTCGCAACTTGTTTCCCATCCCTGTCTGTGAGTCATGCTTGTGAACGCTCGGTTTTGTGCCCCCATGGTAATTCTTTTGTGTTCACAACACGTACATAAGAAAGACAATGTAAAAGGCAGAGTGCTTTTATTCCGTTTAATGAACGTAAACTGTGAACGTGCATTTCTTATCAACACATATCAAGTTATGCAGTGTTACAGTGCTGAAAATGTGAATTTTGTATAGCTTTGGGGATTTTATTTTGCATCTTCCATAATCTAACTACCGAGTATGTCTTTGGTGGGATGTTTCTTGTTTCTTCCTAGCAAAGAGGCACAGATGCTCAAAGAATTTTTTAGATTTCATTATGTGCAATAGCACTCTACAAACTAAGCCTAAGCAGTGAGCAATGAAGCATAAACAGAATGAGCTGAAATCACCCTTGTTACAGCTGTATTAAAATGAGGCCGTTGTAAAAGGCTGGACAATATGTTTTATATGGTGCTATATATTGGAGCTGATTGGAAATGTTGAAACATTTTTTTTCAAATTAAAAATGTATTTATTACATTTCTATCAAGTAATTCCTATTGTCGTTAGCATTTTTATCCAATTCCAAGAATTAAAAAGGCAGAGTTGGTCTGAACTTTAGCGCATAAATCCTTAAGTGTTATGAAAGGGCATTTCTGGTGCAATACATCTTGTACTTTTTAATGCCAAGTGACACTCTTCCCTCAGTTTTATGTGACTGTTCAGTGCATTGATAGTTCAAAGTCCTCTTTTGCATTCCTTCTACAGTTTACTGGCTTCTAAATTCCAATCTTTAGAGAAAGTACTACATCACTCATACAGTCTAACTCTAAAACTTTTGCTATATATGAATAATCCAGGAGACTAATAATGTAGTATTTTTTCCTCTTTGATCAGTGATCTGATTCTGTTTTAGTGATCAGGCAACACTGCTATGTATTTTATGTTGGTTAAAAACCAGTTGATTGCTCAAAGTAGGTTTTTTTTAACACAGACAGATCAAGCAGCTGCAATTTCTTGCGCAGTTGCGCTAGCGATGTAAATTGTGATTTTGCATTGAAAGGGACTTCTTCAAGAAGGAAGTTATATTTATTCAAGAGAACATAGGATCCTGTTTCTCACTCAGCTCAATTTAGTGAGAAACATACAAGTGTGTTTCCTCCGTTTTCCTGAGCTGCAAATGGGATACTTATAAAAGTTTTTTAGCATTGGGTGATAAGTACAGCGGATGTGTAGATAGTGTATTTTTCTTCCAAGTTCTTCAAGTTGTCATGCCAGTTCTTTATCCCAGATTCTTTTGAGCCTGAAAGCTATTACTAGAGTATTTGGTCTGCTGCTGTTAGGATAAGAAATCACCCTCAAAGCGTAGAACCTTCCAAACAACTGGTAGCTGTGCCTGTTGTCTGTGTCACCATAACTCTGCTGCTCTTTATTACTGACCTGTGATATGAATCAAACCCTGTGTTTGGAGAAATTAGACTCTGAAAAAAAATGGAGTTTGAGCATTTTCAACACATGCATTTATTATTCTTAATATTTTTCACCTCTTTTTTAGGGAGTAAATCTTTATGCATTGATGGAAGCTGGAAACTTCATCTGTACAGCTTTGAACAAGAAAACAAACTCAAAGGTTGCACAAGCTTCCTTCAGTACTGGAACTATGAATTAAGCAGGGTTTTTTTTTGTTTTTGTTTTTGTTTTTTGGGTTTTTTTTTTTGTTTGGTTTTTTTTGGCAGCTTCATTATTTGTCATCTATATTAACCAAGGACATTTATATCAAGAATACAAATGTAAGATTACTATTTCAGCAAAGAACCAAAATAGAACCCCTACATAACTTTTTATTGCTGGCCGAGTTACTGTACTGTGTCTTGTCAAGAATTGTCTGATTTGTGAGAAATAAATTACTGTGGTACAGAACACTGTGCTTGGTACTTCTACAGATGAGAAAAACATATGAACACTAGGACATGTTACCATGTTTTAAATTGAATTTTAGTTCTTTTCAGGAAAACTGAATAGAAGCAGTGAATACGTAGCTAATTTTTAATCAAGATTACTTTTAGAATAGTACAAATATTTGTGGTAGTTTATGAGATCCCGCACTGTGTGTGGCCATTCTATTATGTGTTTTATTTATCTGAATCTTTATTTTTCATTTGTCAAGTCAGTTGTGTTATGAACATGGAGCCAAATCTGAATTCACCATAAGAATTTTTTAGCAATAGCACTTTTTTATTTTTGTTTTGTTTAACATCTGTTAAGTATACAGATGACTTTATCTTGTTCCAAGACTTTGTGGTGAATGGCAATCTGCCAGATCCTCCGAATCTATTGCAAATTTCCTTATTTGTTACATATGTTAAATTTGTTGTAGTTGCTTTTTTTCATCAACTGTATTAAAACTTCATTATATGAAGCAATTAAAAATTGGCAAGATTTTCAACCCTCATTCAGGATAGTAGTAGTAGTAGTGTAGAAGGGGCTAAATTTGTGTCCAAAGTCTCATAAAATGATTTTATTTTATATTCTATAGTCTATGAGTTCACATTCTCACTTATAAGTCATGAATTTTTGAGGATATTAATATCCTGCTGGACTAGTTTATGTGAAGGGAAGTGCAATTCTTCTTTGTGCTCTACTGATAGTGAGTCTGAACTTTTCAGCATCTTAGCCCAGCAAGATACCAGTGAACTGCTATAAAAGAAGAGCCTTATACTATCTATAAACTGTTCAAAAGTGCCATGAAAATATTGTCTGTTTTTTTTTTTTTCAGTCTGAAACATCAGTACCATTATTGCTTGTTTGTGTAGGATCCTTCCTTAATTATCTGTGTACTTAACCTTGTCTTTTTCTGAAAATAGCCTGTTACCATGAAAGCCCAAAACCATGGACCATGATCCTTTTCCATATTCTTCATTTTCCTCCAAAATATGCCAGGTTGGAAAAAGGTAAGATGAAAGAAATTGAAAGATAACATATGAAGAAGGAAAAGGCTGAATCATTTTTGTCCGGAACTGACTCTACCAAGTTACAGCTGAGTCTCATCTTGCCTTTGAAATTCCAGAGTGAACCTTTCCTGAGGTCTTTTAACCAGTACCATAGTTTAGAATTGGCACAGCTGAAGAAAGTCAAACTTTGCATGCCAGGTAACTCAAAGCTAGAAACTTGATATAAAACCTCTATCCTCTTTCTGCTGTAATGGTAGTCAAACCCAGTATAAACTACATTGTTTCAGTCTTCTTGTGGCAAGAGTCAAAGAATAAGCAGAGAAATGTGTTTAGGTGAGGCAGGAAATATCTTGCCAAATAGCAATCCAAAATACTAAATTGCACCCCTTGCTGCAGTATCTAGTGAGAAGACTTTCAAGTACTGTTAAAGACATGAGGACCCTGATTTGCTTGGCCTGCTCTAGATGGATAGTTGGATCATCACAGGAAATGCTCTGTCCTCATTTTCCCATGTTTTAGCTGGAGCTTTGTTATTTAGCAGTCACATATATCAAAACATGAACTTTAATAAAGACCAGGTCTTGAACCTTTCACAGATTTAAAAATTATGTAATGGATTAGATCCAGTGAAGAAGTGAGGAATCGGCAACAGTACACCATCTGAGATCCTGTGATCATGTTTAAGCAACATGAGCAAAACTGAGCTTCTCACAGAATCAAAGTGAAGTCAGCCCTTGAAAGAAAAGTATTTGTGATGCTAACCACCTTTTAAATACTAGCCTGAATGTTGGGCTAAACAATTGTTCTGAACTTAGCTTGCTGCTTAGCCTGAGGAGACTCGAATGCGTATTTTGTGGTATCCTAATTGATGGATCTAACCACCAGGATATATACAGAACTGTAAAAGAACACACCTTCTAGTAAATCTGAGCAAAGTTATGCCACAGGGTAGGATGGAATTCCAAATTCCTGAGACTAGAAAGATTACGAGAAAAAAATGTCTCTGATCCTGTCTACTTTTATGGTCAGTACACTAATTACAACATTTTAGATAAAAGCGGGTGGTTTCACTACTACCACTACTTTTGTATTAAATAAAATACCTGTGTAAAACATAGACTATAGAACAGAAGACCTACCTCTGCTCAGTTCTTTGAGAGTTCCAGACTTCTATGTTCCTAACTACCATGAAGGATTGCTGACTTTTACACTAGGAGAACCTTACACTCTGGAGGAGTTTTCAGATATGCCTCTGTGCATAGTGTATCCTAGGCTTCCCATCCTCTGGGCTGTCGTTTGCAATTCTGAGGCTCTTTAACAGTTGCTACGCTCTGAAACAGGGTACCTACTAAATCACAGAGTTGAACAAACTAAAATACTTCAGTTCTTTATTGTGTCTGTTTTAGAAACTGCTTGGGAGCTTGTGGAGAGCCTTAAATGCAGGTCTGTTATTCTATAATGATGTGAGCATTGGAAAAGATGAGCAGTCACATCTGGAGCCCGTGCTTCACCCGCACATTCAGCTTCAACCACGCTGTGAGTTATAGTAATCCAGGGTGGAGGTCACAGACAAATGGATTGTTTGTCAGGATCGTTATAAGGGAGGAAGAAACATAGAGCCAGATTAATAAAACCCCAACATTTATGTGCCAAAAGTGCCACCTGGGATGAATTTAGGCCTGTGGGTCCAGGTGAGCAATTCCCACAAAATTCTTCTTTACTTGTAGTATGTCTGAGAATCCTGAGACATCTCATGTTCTCACCATTGAAATTTGTTCGGCGTGTAAAGCACTGCTGCTTTACTTTCCTGGGCTGGCATCATTTTGACTGTCTGAAGCATTTTAATGCCTAATCTTTGGCTTCACAAAGTAGGCGTAGATTGCCGTTGAGATCAAGGGCTAATCCAGTAGCTGTGCCATGAGCATGCATCACTCACAGAGGCAGCCTAGAGTTCAGCACATAATAAAGCAGTAGAGACTACATCCCTTCAAAAACACAGCAAGAACTGTAAGTGGTGTTATGGTGCTACTGCTCTCCAGTGCTTCTCATGGCCTAAATCTTTATGCTTTTTTAGTCCCTGTCACTGCCCCCACTGAGTACGTTACTGTCACTTCACCCTGAAGCCGCTCTCTGGCTATGAAAGGCTTGCACACAGGTGTTTGGCTTTCTTGAGCAGGTGTTGCTATTACTTTGTAATTACAAATATATATATATGTATGTATGTATGTGTTGAAAGGTATCAAGAAAAAAGAGTCCAGAATATCATGATTACTCTGGTGGAATGTGTGGACATCTGTCTCTGTTTTGCTGACGATCCTCTGTAGATGCTGAAAACGGGATAGTGTAAAATCTGAGAGCGTGTAGGATAGAAGAAGTTGTTATTGACTGGGTCTTATTGGAGACAAATGAAATGTACCGAGATACATACTTTTGTGCTCTGGAGACTTTCTTTTGTAGCTCACTATCGAAGTCACTGCAGAGATCTCCCAGAACAATATGGAGATCATCTGCTAGGACCATGAAGTATGTAAACTGGAGTTCCCAGGGAAGTTTTTGATCTGTGTCCTGGTCTGAACTTGGGAAAGCTCACCAGCTGATCAATGTCATGTTACTGGCATTTTATTTAATCCCTTCATAGTCGTTTTTCTCATGTTGTTGGCAATAGAAAGGTCAAACACCAGCTTCTTTAGCTGCTCAAGACGTCACATTGTTCTAAAGGCATGGCTGGTGTGCTTTTTTGGAAGAAAGTTGTTCAGTTCCATTAGTAATTGTTCTTCAGTGCCTTTCACGAGATAGCTGTGACATGGATCCCATACATGTATAGTCCTAATGTCTTCCAACAGCAGCTTCCTTTGTAGATCAGACTTTGATGTTTTAGGGCGATTTGGCTCTGGACCAGAACTTTAATATTTCATTTTCATGTATAACCAGAGTTCATGGAAAGAAGAAGTGAATATTCTATTCTGGTTTTGTGAATAAGTCCAGAGAGGCTTTGGCTAATTTTCCTTTCTTAATAGTGTCATTTCAGTTCATAAAACTTGTTTGGGATCAGTGCTATTGCAATGAAACAATGCTTTTCCAAAGAGTTAGTGTGAATATATAAGAACTGCCTATTTTTTCACAGAGTTATTTTTAAGGGGTCAAAATATTGTTTAGTCACTACGATACCTGAAAATGAGGGTTCTCTGCCACTGCATTTTTGTGTGGTTTCTCAGGCTGCGTGAAGTTCTCTTTATTGATTGTGAAATGCCTAGACAACTGACAGAACAGCCTGACAATCAGTCTGGAGAACTGAATGGAAGACAGTTTCTTTCCAGTTCTTGACTTGCTGACCAATGCTTTTCTTCTGTTGTGTTATATTTTTGAAGATTATTTTTCTCTACAGCCCTGCTGTAATGCAGTGTTGATCTTCATTGCTGCAATAACGCAGCAGGCAGAAGGACTACAGCCAAAGTCAACAGTCCTTTGAAACTGATGTCAAAGAGATGGTATGTTTGTTAAGCAGTTGTCATGCACCCTCTTGGTTAAATGTGTATGTGATGTTGCAATGTGTGGTGTTAAAGCTGAAATAAAATCTCAGTGTTTATTGAAACTGATATGCTCATGTATTACGCCAGATTCATCAGCTCTGACTAACCAGCTCGCACATACAGCATTAGTAAATACAAGCTGTCGCTCTGACATGTACGCCTGTGTTGACTTTGTTACCCTGTAATCCATTTGGAGTGCATTTTCTTAGGATTACCTTTTTATCAGTTTTCCTGTAGGCTTTTATAGCTTCTAAGTTACTAGGGAAACATTTCTGCCCTCCATTAACTAAACATTAAAAGCTACAGTCAGGAATGGAGGTAGGAGTCGAAAAATGCAATGAGGCATTATCTGACTTCAGATGTTCCACTGCAGAGTAGAAATCTATGCCCTCTAAGTGATGTCTAAGAACCCCTACACTCTTCATGGGAGACTGAATGACTTCAGCATGTGGTCTGAAACATCAGCATGTTGACCAGGGAATGTTCTTGGAAAAGTCAACAGTAAAATTCCCTACCCCATGCTACTGTTGAAGTGCCTCAACATGAGGTGCAGACAGTTGTCTTCACCACCTTAAATCCAAGTATTTTCCCTGGTGGAAAGATCCCCACACTAGCTCTTTTGAAAGAGGGGGATGATGTTTGTGCTGCTTCAATCCATCTTTTGTGTAACTAGCTTGACAGGTGAGATGGCTGAGGAAAATCTTCCTTTTGAAGAATTCAAGACTTATTATGACAAGACAGAAGTGGAAACTTGCACTTTACAGCTTTGTAGCTTCAGTACTGCATAAGTAACAGCTAGTCCTGTGTATTTGTCTCAAAAACTCTTTACACATTTAATTTGAAACGATCTTTAGATAAACTGCATAAACAATCCCAAAATAGAAAACTGGAATCCCATATGCAGCCTTTAAGATGAGAGCTTTGTAAGGCTAAAATGTATGCTTTCTTACTCCAACCCGTCTCCATTTCTTCACTCTGTGGTGTCCTAGCTCCACTGGAAGGGGGATGAACACCACGTCCATACCCACAATGATCTATGTGCTGGGAATCTGAAGTCACCAGTGAGAATTTTCCTCAGCTGGGAAGTAGGTGCAGATGTCTCACTTTAGAGGAAAACATTTTAATCATGAGGTTATTACAAAGATGCTACTTCTTCTTCCACCACAAAGCTGTTCATGAAACGGTTTAGAGTGTAATCAGGATCACCTCAATACAGACAATCCCAGCAGAAATTCCTTTATTTAATAATTAATGGCTAGATACAATTGACAAAATACAGTGTCACTAGGAAACAGAAATCAAAGGAATACATGTATAATGGAGGAAATGTACTTTTCCATTAAGCATTAAAGTCAGCCCTAATGAAAAGAGCCTGTAAAACTACAGAAGCAACACAATATCCACTAAGTATCTTGCTGTCTTCCAGAGTAACTCACACGCTTGCCTTCCACTTCAAATTGATTTTGCATACTTGTGTGTGTGTATCCAAGCACATATATGAGGAGAGATCTAGAATCTAATTATAAGATAATAAGGAAACAAAAAGTTTGTAGGACAGAAGGTGACAAGGGATGTTTTTATGCCTGAGGTTTAATTAAATCAGAATGTAAATGGGTTTCCTCAAATTTTCTGCCACAGTTGCTTCAGCATTACCTCATGATTTTCTGAAGTCAGACTGGAAACCAACACAGGGTCCACTTCATAAGTATATTTCCTATATAAATAAATGTTTTTATCCGACATTGACAAGAACATAGCCTTATTTTCAATCTGAGCTTTTTCCTCTTTGTGGTTTTAAGATGAAGAATATGAATATGCTACTGTCAAAATACCTATGTGTTCGAAGGTAAACTAAAGGCTGCAAATTGCTGGACTGATAAATGAGGTTGTTTTGATTAACAGACTAAGCAACTTTCCACTTTTCTGTTGTATTTTTGTCCAAAGGTTGATTTAGTAATGAAATAGTGCTTGATTGCAAAACAAGAATGAATGTTTGGTTTTATGCAGATCCTAAAGAAAGAGGAAATCCCTGTCGCAACAATTGTTAAAAAGCTCTCCCCAACAGAATTGCACACCTAAGGTTTTGGTTGCACACAAAATCGTTTCACACTCCCAAAGCCAGAAGCAAAAGTCACATTGAAAAGCATATTCCTGCTCTTCTGATCACACCATAATTTTCCAGCCCTAGATCTGAATCAGACGTGGTCAAAACTGGAACTGAATTCAGTGGAATCAGTATTTAATTCCTGATGCTGCTTGTTGTGAGAGTTATGTTTTGGGAATTCAGACATAATTAAAATTAATCGAATTCAAAATATAAGTAATTAATCGGATGCTATTATAACAAGACAATGCATATGCTACTCATGGTAACAGTTGTATAAGTAATGCCACTTTATTATCCTGTGCTGACCAGAACTAGATCAATACGAAGGTATATCAAAGACAACTAATTGCTAGTAAATAGAAGTTTAGATCTAGCAAAACAACTACAGGGAGAAATCCAGAACTCATAGCCAGAAAGTGGGATCCAGAGTGGTGTGTTAGAGACCGTGACTCCCAGTACAGTGCACGGGGAGAATTAGGCACTTCTGGTTTTGCCTAGAGACAATGAATAGGAAACACAGGTGATGAAATGGGTCATAACTTCTCTCTCTTGAGAAGTAGACACTTCACTGCAGCCCCAGGCAAGCGCATCTAGGGCATTCAGACCACAAAATGCCTTCTAAAACTACTGTATTGGAATTGGAAAGGCTCACTCATTTCTTCTTGATTGGAGGAGCAAGAATGAACACTTTTGCCAACAACATACGGGAGTCAAAGCAATAGCTCAGCCAGAGATTAATTCCTGTTCATACTGAAAATGGTTGTAACCCTGATCTCCTACCTCACCAAGAGCTCCACCATCAAACCGGGCAGCCTACCTTTGAGTCCTGCCTTACAAATATGGCTTTAGGTACTTGCGAACTTACTGTGCAAAACTACCACATACGTACTTTTAAACAGCTCTCTAAAATGTTTCTCAGTGGATTTTTTTCCTTTCTGCCAGAGAAGTTCAGATCAGAAGGGTGGGTTTCAAAGATTGCCACTGCTGATACAGCATTTATACCATTGCTGTGTGCATCTAAAGATACAAGAAATGTGCAGCTCGGGACAGATCTGTGAATCTACACTACTGAGAGAGTAAATTGTACTTTTTTTTTTTTTAGCTTATGAAAAGTTTAATATGTGTTAATAAATATAGAAATCTTTTGTATGCTCAACTACAAAATTCCATAATTTATAGCAGTTTTTCTAATATATATTTTATTATCGCATATGTACAACAGGCTGGCTTTCAAGCATTGCCTTAAAAAGCATAAGCAACTGAGCAGCTCATCTGTGACTTTTATAATGGACCATAAATGTTTCAGAAGAATGGTCTGGCGAGGGACTTCTTGTCTCATGTTTTATTCTGCAGGCTCTGAAAACAAAGAATGTGCATGTATTTAACAATAAACTATACAGCTTTTGGTTTGAACTTTGGCTTAATTGAAATCAGTGGCAAAATTTCCTTCTTTTTATGATGAACACTGTGGTATACAATAATTCCCCTCACCATTATTAATGTACTGTTCTTTCTTCCATCCTCTGAATTCTTTAAAACTGAGTTTTATTTATATACTGATATTCCTGTAACTGCAAACCTAAAGAGAAAGCCTCTGTTCCCATATATCCTTGACTTGCCTTTTGCATTTTTCTGCATGATTCCTCTTTGATCTGCCTCTGAATTTAATAATGAAAGTTGACTCAATATCCCTCCCACTGTATATAGCTCCTGCTACATCATGTTCTGTTACCTATCATCTGACAGTGTAATTCTTGAAATCTGGCCATTTAATTTGGTCCAAGAAAATGTATCATTTAAGAAAAGGCCATGTTCATTTGACTAAGTGAATGCACATTTCTGTTTTCTTACCAAGCACTGGTCTATGGGCAGTTTCTCATACTGTGTGTGGGGGAATGTTTACAGAATCCTATCAGCGAAAATGGCATTTGGGAAGAATATTAACTACAATAGCAGCATTCACGGCTTGGTTTCTAAATAGGTTATAATGCTGAATATTCTCATTTCCTTTCTGCATTACCTCTGCCTGCTACAGGGTTGGGAAGGTAGCCTTGCAGAGTTTTTGAATTCAGATTTCACCTTCCCCTGCCATGGGACAGGAAATGAAACCTCCTGAAGCCTGGGATCTCGGCATGAATGGAGGGCATTGTAGATACGCATTGTGTTTCACTCCTCCCTGCTGACACCCCCAATGTCAGTTCTTTCCATCACTGGGGCACGCTGGACTGTTTTTAAAGACAATCACAGTGCCAACCTCTTAACTAAGTCAAATCGTCTTATTTTCTGCTTTTGCAATTTCCTAGAACCAATGATTAATATCCCTATCAAATTACCTGATCTTTAGGAGAGTCAACAGGACTATTCCTAGGATGAGAACTATGCAGGAGGAATAGGCAATAACGTAAACTGTTTCACCTAGAAGTAAAAAACAGAAATCAGACATGAAACATCCGCTTCTTCAGTAATAAAAATCAGATTTGAGATCTGAATTGGAATGCATACTTACATAAGCTAAATTAGCTGGCATAAGTAATTAAAAGGAGGAAAAAGACGTAGACGGTATGGCAGTGGTAGGCATAACTCTTCCTTCACCAGCTGGTGCAAAATAATTTTCAGAGTCCTTTTAGTAAATATCCAATAGCACTTCGTATGTGTAACATTACCTTTTAGTCTGCTCCAGGGGAAGAGCTTGTTACTCTGGTTGGCGTTTTGGAGCATTCTCCCTGATGATTTTAAGGTGTTAATTTTATTCTGTGTATCAGAGGAGACCTGTCTGTTACTTACCTGCTAGATGCCTTTTCCTTTTCGCATATTACTGTAATTGCAGTGTGCAACAATAGTTGATTTAGAAGCAAACTAATGTAAAAAGGGAATTAACACTGTGTTTCTGGGCCCCATACCCATGGAGTTTCCTCTTTCTCTTAGGCTTTTTACCAAAAAGTCACTTAGGCAGCTTATGTGCTAAGAATTCCAACTGTTGAAAAACTGGGAATTGTTTCAACTTTTGTTTTCCAAATAAGCAGAAGCTTATTTGTCCTGAAGGAATGAATCAACCAGTTTTGATGAAATATTCTGAAGGAAAAGTTTCAGTTGAGAATGTAATGTAAGCCCTGGACCTGGGATGAAGTTGCGTAGAGCTTACATGATGTGACAAAAGGACTTAATTACAGAGCCGCAAGCATAAAGCATGAGACCTTTCTGTTGCTTTCTTGGTACATGGATTCTGTCACGGACAGAATCACAGAATCACAGAATGCTGTTAGGTTGGAGGGGTCCTCTGGAGACCATCTAGTCCAACCCAGTCCCAGAGTGTGTTCCACCCAGAGCAGGTCTCTCAAGAATGTGTCCAGGTGGGTTTTGAATGCCTCCAGAGACAGAGACTCCACCACCTCTCTGCGTAACCTATTCCAGGGCTCTGCCACGCTCACAGGAAAGAAATTCCTCCTCATGTTTAGTTGAAACTTCTTACATTCCAGTTTGTGCCCATTTCCTCTTGTCGTGTCACTGGGAACCACTGAAAAAAACCTGGCCCCTTCCTCCTGACACCCACCGTTTAAGTATTTATAGATGTTGATCAGATTCCCCCCCTCAGTCTTCTCCAGACTAAAAAGACCCAAGTCCCTCAGCCTTTCCTCATAAGAGAGATGCTCCAGCCCCCTTGTCATCTTTGTGGTCCTCTGCTGTACCTTCTCTAGCAGTTCCCTGTCCTTCCTGAACTGGGGAGTCCAGAACTTAGGCAGAGGGGACAGGGAGGGGGACAAGAGAGCCTTAGCTGTTCCCAGGCTGCTCCACCTTACATAGTCAGTGAAACATTCATCAAGAAAGAGATGGAGTCCTGGTCCCATCAGTGGGTCACTTATCTGGGCTGTGAGTTCTGGTCTCTAAATCAGTTATCAGTTATCTAATATTGTTTGTTTGTGTGTTAGTGCATATGCACACACAGACCAAAAATGAGACCTTTCTGTATACACTATATACATGGAATGGATCTAGTGTATAGTGTAATACAAACACAGGTGGTATGGACACTGGAGCAGCTCCAGTATGAGAGAGTGAATATATATTCTACAACAAGACAATCAATCAGCAAGAGCTGAGCATGGGGTTGAACCTACCCAGTCTATATTACAGGATGACGTTTTCCACAAAGTCAAATTTTCCAATAAAAAGAAAATTGAAACAATGATTGAACCACCACAAATGGCACAGAATGAACATGCCACTTGATGAGGCAAGCTACTGAAAGATATTTAATGTGCTGAATTTTTGAAGGAAGAGAGGCGAGGTCTATCTTAGTCTCAATGCAGGACTTCTAATATACATTAAAAAATAGATCAGCAGCTGTTCTTCCTCTCAAGTTACAACATTTCTTTAAGTTGATGAGTTTTAGGAAGAAAATAATTTTTAGCTTTTTTTTTTTTTCCAGTTTCTGATTCTTGATTTTCGACTCAGTTATTTTTTAAAAAATTCTACAACTGCAGGAGCAGTTTTTTTGAAGTGGAAATGAGGTTCACACATATTTAAGGCAAATAGAATTTTTTAAAATACACCACTTACCACAAGACCAGGAAAATCTGTAGGAGCAACAACCATGGATGATTAAACATGGGCTAACATCATTTCACAAAAGTATTATAATATCTTTATTTTAAAAGTTGGGAAAAGTGTTTCATTTTGATAAAATAAAACACCCTGAAATGATAAAATAAAGACGTTTTACCTTTTGTCAAAATCTTCTAAAATGCTATGGTTTTGGTGGAGTAATTGCTGGTAAAAGGGATGCTGATTATAACATTTTCAGTTCTATGGGGAACACAAGGAAGTTGTTAATGATCAAATCATGCTAGAAGCCATATATTTTCTCCTATCATCTGAGAACTAGGGGAATTTGTAAGGATAGGAGGGGCCACAATTTTGTGGCTAGAGAGCTGATTATTTATTTGATACATCTTTGTGGTTTAACTACTTGAATGTCCTTTAAAAATGTCGTTGAGGTGTGTGTTACTCAGTAGGCACTCTACTCTTCTTTAAAAATCCAAAGCATATTTTATAGAAATTTTCACTATTAATATGTATCAAATCAGTTATTGAAATGTGAAATAATGCTAGGGGAGTTGAAAAATAT
This sequence comes from Thinocorus orbignyianus, assembly GCA_013400375.1. Lineage (NCBI taxonomy): Eukaryota > Metazoa > Chordata > Aves > Ciconiiformes > Thinocoridae > Thinocorus > Thinocorus orbignyianus. The sequence continues at coordinate 269,661 of VXBW01005609.1, read as the reverse complement.
AGATATGAAATTTTGGCTCTGTTCATCCCAAATGTTTTCCATGAAAACTACCAGAATCCACTTTTCAATTCCTGTATGACAGAATGGGCTGTATTATCCCATTTTGATCTCTGTATACATGGTATTGATCATCTGAACATGTTCTAGCTAACAACAAGTTAAGGCTTAAAAAACAGTGCCCTAACAAACAATAAAAACAGTGGCTGAAATTAGGCATGTTCATGGATACAGATCAGTAAACTACCTTAGGTCTCATGCTGTGCACCCAGTCACAGTTCACTGGAATCAGAATTACAGAATCAGAATTATTTAGGTTGGAAAAGACCTTTAAGATCATCAAGTCCAGCTGTCCCACCTGCTTTGAAGAGCAGATAGATCCATCATAAGCATTAAAAACATGATTAAAAGTTGGAATAATTTCCTATGCTTAGCAGAAATCGTAAATAATGTAGTGCACATAACTTGCCTATGTCATTACTCTGCTGAAAAACAGCTGTCCCTTTCAGTAGTTCTTTTCAACTGAGGTACAGAAGAGTAAACTTGGTTTGGGTTCTCTGACAAGATGGGAAAAAGGGATACAAATATCTGCATGTACTGTGGAGAAAGAAAGACACATGGTGTCTAAAGTGGCTAAAATACAAGATGTTTTCAGCATGATCCTGCAGAGAGCAAATTGACAAAAGTAGATATCAGTCACTACCATTGGAGTGACTACCATGGAGGTGGACTGTAGTCATGACAAGCTTGTGGACCTTCTCACCTCGGGGCAGGTCTGTAGCAGGGCCACCACAGCTGGGTGATGCATGTCTTGCCCTTCCTAGAATGGGCTGCAAACCTCAGGAACATGACAACTGGGGCTGCAGGTACCACTGAAACAGTAGCTGGAACTGTCTACACAGGCACATGGACATTTCCAGTGATGAAGTTCGTCAGAGGATAACTGTGGGCTCAGCAGCTGGAATAATTAGTGTGATTACACTTTTGTGTAAATCTATCTGCTTATGTATACATAGTGAAATGGCTGTGAATACTCATCAAACAGATTAATTCCGGCTGGTACTCACAGGTTTCTTGGCTACCCACAGCTTGTCATAGGCTTTTTGCTACATTTATAAAACAATCAAATTGACAATGTTTCATACCTTACAAATTAAAGTCACTGGAGCTGAACTAATCTTAGTTCCCACAGCAGCTGGTATAATTATAGATAAACCCTGCCAATTACTTGTTTATCTAGATTCTCTGCACAGCAAAGCTCCTCCGTAGGAAATATACGATAACTCTACAATTTGAGAAGAAATTAGATTAATTTCAAAAGTTTTGGGTCAAGCCCAATTTTATTGTATCTCATAAGAGCAGGATAAGTATTTCTATCTTTCTCTTCCAGCTAAAAAATACTTCAGCTCCAAAGCTCTATGCCGATGAAATTAACTGCTTATCTTCACACAGGAATCATTTTTCAAATTAAAGTGTGGGAAACAATCTTTTAGATTATGTGGATCTGTAAAATCATGGAGATAATTTGCGTAGGATATAGTCAAAACCGGGATGAAAGTGCGTGACTAGGCAGGCAATAACACTTTTGAAGTTTGGGGAATTTTTGTTTGGATGTTGTTTCCAGAATGACATAAAATTCTGGCCCCATCTAAGCTAAGACAACAAAAGTCTCATTAACTTTTATATGGTTAGGACTCTACCCACATCATATCTTGTTAATGGGTTTGTATCAGTCCACAGGCAACTGTTTTCGCCTGTACCCTCATGGGTGTGTGAATGAGTGTGAATCCAGTCAAGATTTTCACACAATCCTGTTGTCATATGGTTACACCAAAAGCTGGAATAATATTCTTCCAACTGAACAGGGTTATGTTTATTTGCAAATATATATGAATATATGTATATATGTTTAAATTTATTATTTCTTCTGAAAAGTAATTTGATTAAAAGCGATCTTATCCAGTGGCATAATTTGCAACGCCACTGTAGAGAATGGATAAATCTTATTGTCTTTTGAACAGTGGAGTGTTTTTTAATTATAAATTTAGGAAAAAATTGAAGAAATACTGAGTTTCTTCTGAACATGTTTATCTATAGATGGTCATTAGTATAAATTGGTGAAAGACATCCTTATATCTTTCAATGACAAGTTAACTAAAGGATTCCTCTGAGATTTTGATGTAGGGACAAGGTAGCAGCAAACTGTATTGTCTGCTTTCCAAGCAGAAAATAGCCAAGAAGCAAATATCTTAAAATATCTTCACACATATAAAAGGCCACATTTGACAATTTAACCATTTTACCTCTGCACGTGGGGATTCTTCTTGGGATTTGATTTCAGTGAAGATAAATATTTTGTAAAGATGATATCTCCCTTTTCAGCCTGAGTAATGCACATTTACTAGCATATGAATCTAGGATACCGGGTTAGTTTTTTGGCAGTGAGGTTTGGGAAACAGTTTGCAATATGGTCTTTATCATCAGGTAGATATCCTGAATCAGATTCTTCTCCCTGACCTGGCTTCCTATGAGACATTTAAAGCTTAGAGAGTTCCCATCTAGTGTACATGACAGCTCCAACAGAAGGAATATTTTATTGTACGGTTTAGGCTGGTCAGCATTCTTTTTATTTTTCTAAGGCCATCCAAAATTCTGTTAAGAGTTCAAGGACAGGTTTTTGGAAAATATTCAGACTTCAATGCGAACAGAATTAACTGGGTGCAGGCTGCTTTTTGCAAACATTTATCTGAATCTCTGAGGGAAATGTATTATACATTTTACTCACTGAAAGGGTCTGCAGTCAGAATCTAGTCATAGGGGTGAAATATCTCCCATTTTACATTTTCTCACTTAGAGCAAAATTTCTTGCATTATGACTTGTGTTATTTAACCACTAGAGTCTCATTCCAGCTAGAGATTCAGGCTCCCTCTGTAGCTGGTAAAAAGAAGCCAACGCTTCTAGCAAAGACAGTCTGAAAAGGTGGAACTAGTCTTCCTCCGAGGGTCCATAATGTTCTCTGGCTACACCGAGCACTTGGATGGCATACATAATTCTTAAGTAATTTTAATGCTAAAATTACAGCTGAATGCTTAATTACTCACATAAAGGTCTCAGGAATTCCATTCCCGTGAATCTATTTTCATACTTCCCAGGCTGTCCATTTCAGTAACAGTTAAAGGATGGACATGACGGAAGTCCCTTTTTTCACTGTTAAAAGGTGTTCAGTATGAACAGTTCTGGGAATCAGTTTGTAGTAATGTCTGGAGTGTTGTAATCTGCTCCACACAAGGTGGAACAGATCATTCTCATTACAGTTGATATTTATGCATTAAGCTCTTTAGTGTTCTCACTTTGTAACTGGGTCCTTCAAAAGGAAGTATAGAATTAATATTATTTCAGCCATGAGAAAATTTGTATATTAATTCAATATCCTTTAGCTTTATGTCACTTAATTGCTTACTCTAAATGTATGGAAATAAAATCAGATGCAGGTCTTCAACACGCGGGATATCATGATCTGCAATTGCCTGCCCTTCTGCTGCCTGAGAAGGTGAAGTCTGATGGAATGTAACACAAGCCCCTTTTTAGATCACTTACTGTGGCTTCCTAATTTTGTTGTTCTAACTACTATGGCATAAAAAGTCAAGAGGAATAGGAGAGAAGTAGGTGTGACATCAAAGCTAATAATTTGTATTACATATTATAACTACTGCTGTCTAATGACTGTGCAGAGAGTCAGGCTTAATAGCTTAATTTTTCCCAACAATGATATAGTGATTGTGGGACATCTATTTCAAAACCACTTATGAGAGAAATTGGTTCAGTCTCCTTATCTTTATTTGGTGGTTATATAAGCTCAGCCAAACAGGTAGAGAGATTTTTCCACATTATTTTGAATGGGCGAGCAACAGGTAGAACTCACTTGCCTGACTCAGCCTTTAGTCTTCCCTATGATGTAAGAGGGAAGTTTCAAGAGTAATTCTGTTAATGTCATGGAGTGGTTTGTCCAGACTCACCATTAATCAAAGAAGAATGGAACTGTGCTCTGGAAAGCTTTTCTCCCGGCATTTCTGTATTTACCCAATGAAAACCTTTCTTCTTAATGGAAATTTGACCTGAATATTGGAAAGAAAATATACATTTAAAATTCTACTTTGATATAATAATTCAAATGAATCGTTGTTGTTTGGTGTTTTGATAAGAGTCACAGAATTTATAAAGGCAGCTATTTAAAAACATTGTTTACTAATACTTGATGAACAAAGTGAATGAATGAAGGGCAGTTCTTTTTTTTGACATCTCAGTAAAGCCTCCCCTGTAGCTTGTCTTATGGGGGACAAGCTTACTTTAAAAATATTCTCTGCCTCAAAACAGCTTAAATTCTCCTTTCATATAAACTGTTTTAGAAATAGGACCACCAAAAGAATTGGACCCACAAGATGAGGTGATGAGAAATGGGTAGTAGTTTGAAGTTATTTCCAAAAGGCAGAATTTATTCTCCAAATGAATTCCTAGACCCCAATGAACTCTTTCACAAAGGCCTGTCTCTTAGTGGGTGTAATTTCATTAATGTATCCGAAAATACATATTTTCTGTTGAAATGAAAAATAAAAGGTTTACCTAAGTAGATGCACTTACAGGCCAAGAGGCTAAACCATGCAAGACTATGCATGGTCACTCACATCAACTGAAAACTTAGGAATTTTTATTCCCTAGAGGAATTAAAACAATACGACAAAGGCTCATATTTGCAGCCTGGAACATTGTCTAAATTGCAAGGGACTAAATGTCCTTGTAAGGTATTTTTCCTGTGGATTCAGAAGTACAACCCAGACTTAAAATATTTTTTAAACTTAACTTCTTACTTTCTGTCACTGGCATTTTTGCTTATTCCTGTTATGAAGTGATCCTGTGTTGGCACTGATCCACACTGTGCTTCTGTCTCGTATAGAAGCCAGTTACTGACAGTTCTTGCCTTTTATCGAGTCTGTAGCATGTCTGTAAGCATGGACCCAAGACAAACACTCCTGGTGAGGCAGTGCCATAAAAGAGTAGGAAGATGTGATGGTGCAAATGCTCCTTGCAGGTCTATTCACACAATTTCTTCAGGCAAAGGTCCTTTTTGCTAGCCCTGGGCATTTGTCTATTTAGAAAGACTTAAAAATCATCACCAGTTCAAGAATGAAAGTCATCCAGTGCTCACGCTCAGGCCAGATGAATGAGTTAGCAGAAGGGGTTGGATGGGGTCTGCAACAGACCACTCACTCCACATCTCTGAACAGATACTGGTATTTAGTTTAGCTGCAGTACAACTAAACATCTAAAAAAACCATGAACAAGATTCACAAGACTCTGCAAATGTTCTGTAGAGTAGGGGCTAATCCTTTACTTAGCAAAGGCCCAGGTTCCCCAAACTGTTTTTGTTTAACTAGCAGGAATTCAGTGTACACAGGAGCAAGCAAGCTTCCACTCTTCAGTCCCAATTAGGGAAACCCACAATATTTTATCCTGAGATTGCTCCAGGGAGTGGTAAAGGCTCATGAGCAATTATTTGATTATTATGACATAAGGGTCATCTTTTTGCTTTGTAGGTAAAGAATAGCACACACAATGATGTGATCCCTCATTTCGACCATTAAATGCGGACATAAAGTGAGCAAACAAATAAATAGCATTCATTGGAAAAATCACTGCCAGTAGTCTCAAATCTAAGTGTGTTATGGTATCTCTTTTCCAGGAGACTTGTTATATGATTTTTAATCTCTTCCCAGAGTCTGGATTTTATTAGTGATTAGCTAAGCTTAATGGCAGTGATTCAGCAGCTTGATTTTAATTTCTCAGTAGACTTTGAGTGACAAGAAAAAAATTACCCCCATATCAGTGGTAACATCGTGGCCGCTAAAACTAAAAATTACCTAACCCATTCAATGAAATGCATGCATGCAATTAATACATGTTTTTAAAAGACAGCCCATCAGATGAAACTATGAAATAGTAATTGCTTTTCATTAAAATCTTTAGTTATCTCTCCCAAGCTAGGTTGAGAATATATACAATTAAATATATAAGATGACTGGCTTAGTAATATATCCTAAGAGGATTTAAATAGTGAAATAGCAGGTGTGATAGATCAGACATTCGAGGAGAAAAGAGTCTTTTGATCTTTAATCTGGGCCATGGACTGAGTGCCTGGATGTAGTTGGAAGATTGAGGAGGAAGCAGAGGGATCTTCAGGTTCGGTTTTAGGCTGCAGGAGTCCAGGAACCACCCTGTGATTGTGATTTATAGCAGTGGGTCACCCATAAGTGGGGAAAAATTTGGGATTTGCTTTGCAGGCACACTCCTGATTCAGATGAAAACATTAATATCTGCTCTCATATTGGTCTTCATTGCACATAGCAATTATCTCTTAAACAAAGACTTGGCAAGGCCTTTTTTGTTTAACAAAAGTAGTTGATTTAGCACATGAAGGGCTTCAGCGGTTGTGAGAAAGTGCATACATTTTATCTGATTTAATCCCAGCACTTCTCCTGAAGGTCAAATCTTGAAGCCTCCATTCACGGCTGCTTTTTCTTTTAGAGGTCCTATTTAAATCACTGAAGTTATTTTCTGTGAAATGAAGTCTTTTGCTAAATTTGTGTAAGCTATACTAATATTTAGATGCCAAGAAAAAATAAAAAAAGAAAAAGCAGCATAATATGTCATATTATTTGAAAACACCATGTACTGTAGCACGTGAAGCCAATGAGAGGAAGGTTTTGGATTTTTCTAATCTGAGTAGTAGTATAGACCCCAGAGATTATTCTTTTATTGTTATTCCAGCAAATTCATGCGATGAGACATAAAGTCAATTTTATTGACTTACTGTTAAAATATTTCCTAAAACCAGAAGAAAAAACTGTCTACACAATTTGTATTTTGATTTGGATTAAAAACACCCACAGATACAAATCTTGCTAAAATCGGAGGTAGCGAAGTTACAGTAAATATTTGGTGTAAGTCAGCATTTTAATACATCTTAATTACTCTTTAAAATTTTATGTTTTACTCACGTAACTCACTGAAGCAGGATTTGCTGTGAAGCATGTGGTGGAAGAGCTCACACAGAGACTGCTCCGTGGGAGGCAAATTCTGGCAGGTACACTCCATGCGCAGCATCGTGCCCCAGTTGCTGATGTAGGCTGCTTTGCAATCAGGGTTTGCAGAACAGGGCATATCATCCTTGATTAAAGTTTCAAGACAAGCTGCATCATCATAGCATTTTTTTGTCACGTGTCTCCAACACTTTGACTGAAAAGATGTGTATTTTTTCCTGGTGGAAAAAAAAAGAAAAAAAGAAAAAAGTACGCAATGATGATTTAAAAACTCTTTCCATAGAGACATTTAATGATCATCACGAAAAGAGAGTGTATTCCCAAAGTACCACTTTAGCCTTAAAAATTACAATATTCAGTGATAGGTGGCCTAAATTCTGCTCTGATTCATGCCTAATTGTTTTGAGTGAAGTCTGCAAAATTGTAATTTGTGGAAACACTTGGGTTTACTGAAAAAGTTTTGGAGAAAAAAGCACCCACACCTCTGATTGGTACCTGGGGAGATTTTCCCAGGGTCAAGTAAAAATCAATGTCAATACTAACAGTCCCAGATTCTCAGAGAACTGTGGATAGAGGAATTAGACCAGTCACCACAATGAAACCACACCAGGTGTTGTTCTAGTGGATCAGTTTGTTGGGCAGTTTGAAGGAAGAATGAATATTCAACTTATTTTACATAAAATAATCTATATCCAATGCTAACCCTTCCTCCCCTTTAATAGTAATGGAATAAAAAATGTCCAAGGCTCAGGAAAAATTAGAAGTAATTCAGTTGACCTTATAGTTTAATTGATAGTGGAGAAAATTATGAGGAGAATTAACTTGTTTCCCAGATCAATAATCTCAAATGAGTACAGTATACTTGCTCTTTGGATAGAATGGTCTTTAGTGCCCTATGTGTAACAATAGAAAACATTTATTAAAAGTCAACTAAGAAATCTGTAGACATCAATTAGAAATCAATTTATCACCTGCGGTAAATGTTGGGGAACAATAAAGGTGAACTGCTGCATGTTGATCATTAATATATTAAAGCATTTTCCCCCTAATTGTAAAATTAGGTTATTAATTTACTTTTGATATTGTGAAACTCTTACAAACAAGTCACATGGAACTGCATGGACTGTTACACCAGCTAGGACATTATTGTAAATATTTTCATTACAACAAGCAGAAGTTTCAAACCAGATGCACCTCTGTGCTAATGGAATTATTTTTGTTCACTTCTGACTTATAGATATGGCTAGCCATAATTCACAGACTAATTTTGTTAATTATATCCACTGTTTGTCAGGGCCAGGAAACATTAATGTTCCCAAAATAATAGGTAATTCATCAAGTCTCGGTTATGATATTACATATGTACATATGTACATGCACAGACATACATTTGTAGCCCAAGTCTTCTCATCAAAAAAAGGGGTAATTCCTACCAACGTCAATCTGAATAGCAAGCACAGAACTGATAGCCTCTCTTGGCCTCCTGGTATGTTGATGGAAGGTTATTTTGAGCAGAGCTTTGAGGTAAAATTCAGGACTCATCCATGAGGGAACGGGTGACTACACTGAAAACCAAAGCAGGCCATTTGACCACCCTCAAATGGTAACAGTTAGGTAGGACTACGAATATGGGCTAATCCTGTTGCTTGCTTTCTAAAAGCAAAATCTGAAAAATGTTATTCTCCATGAGTTTGATGGTCTGCTTGCGATGAAAACAATAAGACAAGTTTTCTGAACTGGCCAAGCTGGCTGTACAGCAATTGGGTACAAAGGGTCAGACTCTGTGGTGGAAAAGGTAATTACTTTAACCAAACAAATTTCACCCGGTCTGCTGCGCAATTTGAGCAAACTGCTAGAGGGCAAAGGTGCGGACTGGCAGGTGTTATCTGAAGAAAGTGGTAATGAAGATATGCAACGGCATAGTTTGTCTAGCGGAAATGGTGTTAAACATCATGAAACAGGCAGAAGAAAAACCTAGCCTAGATTCCAGACCTTTCTGAAAACGAACCTTTTCAGTTTACTTCTGGAATTACCACAGCTGATGCAGACATTTGTGAAGATGTCAAATACAGGTGATGATATTCAGTAGATATGGTGCAGATACAATTTTCTTATAGAGGTTATCTATGGCATACACATAAAAACTGGTTTATGTAATCATTAATCAAAAGCACACTACTGGGCAAAATCTATCTTCTTACCTGCAGAATTCATTCTCTTTGCACATGTGGATCACATTCAGACATGATGGGAGTGGAACTGCAGTAACTGCACATGGCTTGCCATGGAGAAGTTCTTTGGCTCTGTGGCAGGATTCATCAGGCTGGATACAATCACAAAATGTCATCATTTGGGCAACTTCCAAAGGCATGTTTTGATAGAAGAATCTTACGGCTGCTTGGCATTCTTCCATGTTGCACTTCTTATTTACTGAGCAAACCTTAAGGTACAGTGACAACTGTTTGTTACATACTTCATCTTCAACACACTCCTTGTTCACATCCAAACAGGTTCTGTTTGCTGTGTATGCTAAAAGGAATAACAGTTTTTAAAATGAAATCACAAGAAAACCTTTTTCAAGTCATCCTGCCTGAAACATTCCCACTAAACCCAAGTACGACTCCCAAAAACTGATCCAGCTTTTGCAGCATTGCCTCTTTTAAGCCCATTGTGTGGCCTTTATACTTTTCCCTTCCACTGCTTGGCCCTAGTAAGCAATCCTCCTGCAAATTGCTGCCCCTGGTAGATAAATAAAGGAGAAGAAAGTGAAGATTGGCAAGATGGAAGTTTCTTCATGGTATACAACAGTTTCTGCAAGTTACTGGTTAGTGAATGCCTGAAACTGCTGAATTCTTCAGCATGCAATCTTATTCTAGGCTATGTGAAAAGTAATGGAGAAGAGACTATAAATTACATTTCTCTGCTCTTAAAGCTAGCTTAGGTACTTGCAGCCTATGCTATAAACTGTCCAAAAAGATCTAGATAATTCTGACCATAAGGGATGAGATTTGCCTCTGTAAATTTGACAGGATCAGGATTATTACCTGGTATTTTCGGATTCTTGTCTACCCAGTAGCTTAACTGAAAACACGTTGGTGCGTTATGGTCTAGACAAGTGGTCTGTGCAGGGGATGGGGAACTGACTGACAGATCACACTCAGAGGGTGATGGTAAATAGCTCCTTTTCAAACTGGCAACCTATCACAAGTTGGCTCCCCCAGGGAACGATACTGGGCTCAACGCTGTTTAATATCTTCATAAGTTATCTGAATGATGGGTTCAAGTGTACTAATGAATTTTTGCTGATGACACGTAACTGAGTGGGGAAGTGGACACTTCAGAAGGGAGACCCACCCTGAAGGAGGACCTGAATAAGCTGGTGGGCTTATTCTTATTAGTGGGCTAATAAGAACCTTATGAAGTTAAACGAGTATAAGCTCTTGCACCTGGGAAAACATGATCCAGGAGTGCAACACGGGCTGGGATCTACCCAGTTAGGCAGAAGTGCTATGGACAACAAGCTCAATGCAAGTGAGCAGTGTGCCGCTGTGGCAAAGAAAGTCAACAAGATGTTGGGTTGCATCAACAAGGGCACCACCAACAGAGATAAAGAAGTCATTATCTCTACTCAGTGCTTGTCAGGCCACATGTGGAATATTGTGTTCAGTTTTGGTCTGCACTATACAAAAAAGATGTGTACAGTCTGGAGAGAGTCCAGAGAAGTGCCATGAAGGTGATCAAAGGACTAGAAAGCCTGCCATATGAAGAAAGGCTGTGAACTGGGTTTGTTCAGCCTTCAGAAAAGAAGGCTTAGGGGAGATCTTATCACCATGTTGCGGTATTTAAAGGATGGCTGCAAAGAAGATGGAAGCACCTGTTTTACAAGGAGTCATATGGAAAAACACGTGTAATGGATATAAGTTTCTCCTGGGTACTGCACAGAAAAGTTTTTCACAATGAAAACAATCAAACAATCGGCCACTGGAGTAATCTCCTCAGGGAAGTAGTGGATTCCCATACATTGGACACTGTTAAGATTCAGCTGAGCAGGGTGCTGGGCCATCTTGTCTAGATCGTGCTTTTTCCAAGAAAGGTTGGACCAGATGATCTTTGAGATCCCTGTCCACCTCACATTCTGTGATTCTGTGTCGGATCTATTGACTCTCTTCTCTTCAGTCCTTTGAGTGAAAAGTATTCATTCAGTTATTAGGATTTGTAAGTAAATCAGACTTACGTTGTTTGGAGAGAGCAGATAAATTCCATTGTAATTTTGTTTCTACACTAACATTGTCTGGAACAAAAAGATACAGATACAGGCATAAGTGACAAACAATGTCTAGACTTAGCTTTCAACTTTGAAGTATTGGCTGTGTCACTGGCATAGTGCCAGTAGTAAAAATAAACAAGAATAAAACAAATTAGCTTGACCAAATATGATCTGTCAGCTTGTTAACAAAATCTAAAATCACTGTTACATATATTCATAAGTTTTGAGGTGAAAGCACAGCTTATCAATGGCTGCTGATAACATTTTCTACATAATAAGAGATCCTGTGAGCTCAGTAAGAGTTTTTAAAGCTATTTAGTGCAGTATAAAGTCAGACTTCTTGTGAGTAAACAAAGGCTAGAGGCCTTAATGTGTTCATCAGTGCACTCAGTTTTCAAGCTCAACTAACTTGTCATGATCTAAAGTTAAGGTAGGCAAACAATTCTTGCAATTAGAAAATTATTGCTATTGGTCTTGTACTGTTTCTTGTTATAGGGCAAGACTAAAACGGACTGATTTGGATCAGGTTGTGTCAAATTAACACATTGAAGAACAACAGAGTTTGCACTCAAGCTACAATTTAGCTATCAGATTATTCATTCACATCTAAATAAGCCCATTAAAATTCTCCTGTTTCCAATGTTAAACTGCAGATCATTAAGAAAACCTTTTTCAGAGACTTGTGCACTACAGTTACATATGAAAGCATTCAGGCTGCTGGAATATCACTAACCTGTGTCAGTGTCCTGACTTTTATCATCATCATCATCACCATCTTCACTAGCTGCTGAAGCTTGACTCTCTTGAAAGTGTTGTAAACAAGGGTTCTTAAATATTTCCTTCCAAATTTTAACACATCTCATCTGAAGTGGCTCTGGGCACTTGCACTCTCCCAGCACTGTTTTCTCCAGCTGTTTCCAAGCTGACAAACACTCCCGGTTGGCCATTGGGAGTCTGCATTTTGCCTCGTCTGCCTGGCATGCTCGCTGGAAGCTCTTATACAATAAAAAACAGTAAGGGTCCTCTTGACAGCGTTGTTTTGCAATGCTACAATCATTCTCTAATTCTTCTGGGTGTCTTTGGCGTTTGGGGTTTTCGTGCTGCCTAAAATTCAGTTCAGTAGCTGATCTTGTGGAAGTTTCCAAATATTCTGTACAAATAGGTACAAACAGAGGTGTAAATCAAATAGAAGATGAAGCATCATCACTGGTCAGCTCTAAGCAAATTCAGGATAAGGATAATTGTCTTAATGCAATAAAATGAATGAAACAGCTCTAGTTTCATTCTGAGCTGTAAGTAAATACACAATAATTTCAGAGTCTTGTAGATTAATGAATCTCCCTCATGCTTACTGTGTCCTGGTAGCTGTATAATACAGTCTGCTTTAACAATTCAGCTGCTAGCAGTAATATGAGAAACCCCCACTAAAATTACTGCATAACGGGATTCATTTCACATAATTTCAACTACCTAAAGATTGGACACATCATAGGTTATCATATAAATTTAATGCATAATTTGTAAAGAGAGAATGGCAGTTCCAGAAGATGGTTCATTCATTATCCAAGGTATTCATTAGAGTTAGACATTAGAGAATTACATCTGAAAGCATTTGTCAGCACCATAGCTAATCATCTCTAGATAAAACTGATACTAGTGTAGTTCCATCCAAACTTCTTGGTGAGAAACACACTGGTGAGAACTCGCCAAAAAATTATGAAATTATTTCATTTTGCTAGAAGCAAAAGCAGCTATTTCAGTGACATCAACATTGAGTTTTTGATACCCACTCTTCTTGTTTGCGGCAAGGGGTAACAGATTAAGATGTTATTATTTCCTCTGCAATAAAGCCATATATTCCACTGCAATGTGATGTACACTGATTGATGCCAGCAGGGAGTGAGGGATCAGTGCCAGGAATCAGCCCTAGGACTCACTTTCCAGACTCTCATTCACTGGCTGATTTTACCTCTCCTATGTCAGCTTTGAGAATCATTACTCCAGGAGACACTGGGTCAGAAATTGCAAGCCTTCATGCACCAAGTAATTCTCAATTATAGAGATAGTCTTTCTGAAGGGAAGAAAGTTCTTAGAGTAATAAAAAATAAATTTAAAGGAGCTGGGCCCACAATACAATATTACAATAAAATTTTTAAAAGGGTGCATTTTAGATAGCATATAGACAGCTTTATAAAGGTAGTAAATGTGTGTCCTGTATCCTGTAACATCTCCTACATGTAGTGAAGATGCTCCTGTAACACAATGTGACGCAACTGCACAGCTGTGCGTCCCCATTCACCGACACTCTCATTCACATGGTGTCTGGATATGGGTCTCTATACATAACATAGATCCGCCCGCGCTCAAGCCTCCTTGGGCAACAAGTGACCCTCAGCACACATCATATTTTCACTCTTGCTTTCCACTGGATTGAGCAAGACCTTAAGAAGTCATTTGAATTTCTCATATATATTTTATTGCTTTTGTTTATCTAAAAGTAGATATGGCATTGCCTCCCTGTGTATGTTGGAGTGTAAATGTCATAGAAAGGACAAAACTAATTTTTTGAAAAATATACAAGGAAACTTGAAGCCAGTTAAAATGAGCGTTACAGAATTATATCTTTCTTGATGCTCTTCGTAATTAAAACTTTATGTTTAGTTACCTTTATCAATGCTGCACTCTTTCCCAAGCAAAGTTGTGACGCTACAAAAATCATCTGTAGTGCAGACACAGTTTTTAAATTCTGGGTATTCATCAGCCAGGACCTGGATGATTCTATTACATCCAATAGCGTCTTCTGCCTTGCATCTATTACCTAGAACTCAGCATTAGAATTATAACATTGTTAATGTTTATGAACGCTTAAGGGATATGGTTACATAAAACAATTCAATTGAAGAACAAAAAATATATTTTGCCTGGAGAAGATGGTGTGAACCTAGTTTTGTTTGAAAACCTGTCATAATTTACAAGTTTTAAATAATATTCTGAGTGATATAATAAAGCTGTGCTAATATTACCTTCTTTTATCTGATCTGACTCATTGCTAGAATGTCTTTTTCTGTTCTCATTTGCAAAGTATGTAAAACCTTAAACTCATACCTTTTATTCTAGGTAGATGAGGTACAGACACCAAATTAAAAAGGTGCACAGGAGTCGAGGGGCACATCCTGAACTGACACACTGAGACAATTGTCTTGATCCTACATAGAAATGAGGTGCCTGATACAGGGATGGGAATTCACAGTGCAGGGTAAGGTACGGCCATATAGCGGAGTAAGAGAGGGGAGATAGGAGAGCAGGCATAGCCTGTGATGATGGGGATGCTAACACCATCCTGAGGAATGTCGGCACTGGTTCAGATCCCTCACTCACATGAGGATGGGACAAGCCTACAAGGGCCTGGCTGTCTGGAAATGGCCTTGGGCTCCCACCCTGTAGAAAAACGTCACTGCCTAAGTTTGGCAATGACATCAAATTTATAACCCCAGAATTATTTTATTTATTCCAATATTTTAAATAATAAAAATAAGGCAGCAATTAACATAAAAAAAAATAGGCAGAAGCCTTAGTTTGCCAGTCCAGTTTCAAGCCCATTGCTCACTTGTACAGTTGGACTCAGTGACAAAGATGTTCACACGGGCTGTCAGGACATATTTTCTGTGTGTGTGCAGTAAAAATAAAGAACATACTAGCGTGTGGTACAAAGGTAAGTCAATCTACCCTGTACTTTACGGACTAAAAGGTTTTAAAAGTATTTCAATACTTAGCATTGCTTAAGAAAGTTACAAGTTACTTCTGAAATTTACAGAAGCAGCAGTTTAATATAATTTAAGAAAGGTTTATTTTGTGAAAGTCACAATCCACCATGTCAAAACGAGTATGCAGGTCCCCAAAACAGCATATTTCCTCTCTTGGCCTCATAGATATTAAGAATCTCACAATATGTCAGACAAGGAGTGTGTGGCTCATAACATCCAGGCTGGTCACAGAGCAGCGGGAGGATGGCTTTTAATCTACTGAGGACATCTGCTATTGTCTCTCCCCCATCAACAGCCACGTCTGGCTTCCTGCCTTGCTGCCTCCCTGGTGACTAGCACGGAGCAGCAGAGACTGTGTGCTCTAGTAAAACTCCAAAGCTAGCAGCCGTGTGTCGCTGCCGCCATGGACAAGCTTTAATGGGATTAGAGTTTTAACGTCATTTGTATGTTGTTGACACAAATAGCAGAGGAAGGCAGTCAAGGCGAAGGGCTGCAAGGGGAAACAGTGCATTTTGCCTTTGCCTGAAGGAATGAGTAGCAGCTATTCCAGCGTGCACATCCCCATACTGCCACCCCAAAATCCTTTTTCAGACCGTAATCTGCGTTGCCCCTTCTCCAGCTACTGTTGCTGACTAAGGAGGTTTTGGGGATGTATTAAAATGTGCACTGCTACAAGGGAATGTTGCAATCCAGCAATAGCTATAGTTCCCAACCTCTGCTCCCACTTCACCTCTTGCATCAGCAAAGGAGGAGGTGATTGTGTCACTCCACCCTGTCTCCAAATTGCCTTCTGTGTTTTTAGTAGTAGACCATGACCCTAATCCTTAGCCCTCACATTTCCTTCTTTTTTTTCCAAGGAATTCAGGAGATCTGCTGAAGGTCAGAGACATAAAGCACTCCCTGACCATAAAAGCAAAGTGTAAAGTAGGTGGTGACATGGGAACTGTGGAGGTCAATGGATGTAGGTGGGTGGATATTCTACTGTATTTTATCAAGTGAGTAAGGGATAATAAAAGAATTTCAGAAGGACAAATTCCAGAGGTGGAAAAAGAGCAATGAATATCAGAAGGGGCTTGTACAAAAATTAGCTAACTTAGAAAATTTATGGCTGTATTCTTCAAGGTCCTGAGGTCACTTCAAGGGTGGAAGTGAGTAGATGTAGACAGAGGAAAATAAAAAACACAAATCCTGGCATATTTTATGCAGCACCCCAGCTTCTCTTAGTTCATCAGTCTTCATGAAACTAACAAGCTGTGGTTAGGAACCAGGTACAGGAGCTCTGTTCAGAGTGGCCTCATGCACTATGAACAGACCGCACTGAATCACAGCAGCTGACAACGAGGAGGTGAGAGGCAGTTAGTGGGGCTATGAACATACAAACGGCATAGGTAGATTCAGGAAGCACACCAGATTTATGGGGATGCCTTGCCTGGCCTCTTGAAAGCTGTGTAGAAATAACCTATTATCAGTATTGGTCTGTTTGTACACTGTGTTGATTCAGCTGTGATGAGCAATAGAAAATATTTTATTGCTGCTTTTCAATTATTGTTGCTTTGCCATTGATTAATTCTAGGTAATATATTTTAGCTTATACATATGCTTCCAAGGTATTTGCGAAAAATGCTCTCTGACCTTCTGTTTGGCAGCCATTATTCATAATTTGGTTACTTTCTATGTACATAATTTTTGTGCATGGGACCAGACACAGAAGAATGGCACAGTACAAGCTGACATTTCCACGGTGATAACCTGTGTTCTTCCACAGTCACCTCTTCAGTCATTTCAGTGGGAATTGCACCTGAGGACTGCAGATGAAAGTACTGGATTTTCCCCCCTAACACTGGTGAGTCCACATCTGGACCACCATGTGCAGAGCTAGGCTCCTGAGGACAAGAAGGACACGGGCATACTGGAGTGGCTCCTGCAAAGTGTTGTAGATGAGATTAATGGACTGGAACGTCTATACTATGAGGAAAGCTGGGATTCTTCAGCCTGGAGGAGAGAAAGCTCAGGTGTGCTCCAATACACATATCCATGTTTATAAATACCTCGTGGGAGGGGAGTGAATAAGGCAGGGACAGACTCCTCAGTGATATCCAGTGACAGGACAAGAGGTACAAACTGAAATAGATAAATAAATAAATCTATATAAAGGTCAGAAAAAAGCTTTTTAATATGATGTTGGTCTAACACCAGAAGAGGTTGCCCAGAGGGGCTTTGGTGCCTCCATCACTGGATATATGCAAAATCCAACTGGACACAGTCCTGGAAGACAACCTGTAGTTCACCCTGCCTGAGCAAGGTGTTTGGACTGGATTTCCAGTCCAATGATTCCATTATTATAAGAAAAAGAAACTCTTCCAAATCTAATTCAAAATGTGGTACCTTAACATTTAGGAGATTTGAGATATTTTTTTTTTCTTTTGAGCCCAAAATCTTTCTGCTTCTGAAAAATTTAAAAAAAAAAAAAAAAAAAAAGAGTATCATGGATAAATCAGAGTTCAGAAATTTCTATTTTTTTCAGTGAAAGAAGAAAAAAACAGAACCCCCCAAACCTTAAGATTTTCATTCCGCAGTGCTGAAACATTTTTGACATTTTCAAAGTGAAAAGTTTTGATTCCATCAAATTTAAATATTTCAGCCTTTTCCATGCTGACATGGAAGCTGGCTTGTAGACATTTTCACTCCCTTTTTTCCCCCCACTGTATCTTGGCACAGAAGAGGAAATGGAAGAAGGCTTGGACTCAGAGCACTATAAACTGAGACTAATAGTAGTGGAGCACTGATGGACAGTTGGACAGAGAAAAGAAAGACTTGGGTAGTCATCTGGAAAGTGTTCCCAAACTTGCTCTGAAGAACAAAAGATGGTGGTCTTAGTAATGCACACCTTTAACTTGGATTAAGTTACAGTCTGAGGGACTGAGTTATTAAACTCACACCACAGAGAACAAGTGTAATTATTGTTTGTAATTAAGTTTTTCACAAAGAAACTAGCAAAAAGAATATTTGTCTCATTGACTGTTGCTTCCAACTAACGTGTTTATGACCAGTGCTGAAGGGCCTTTTCCGTTCTTACAGCTCATCCATGAAATTTTTAGTCTTGCACAGGTAGAGTACTCTTGACAGACAGTGTAATGTTATTCTCACTACTAACATTGCTGGTAGATTTCCTCTTTCTGTTTCTGTGAGGTCTCTGAGAGGTACCATCATCTGTGTGACTCTGGGTTTACACCCTCTGGGGTCATGGCATCTAATAAGCACATTTAGAATAATTTGTCCTAGACCCAACACAATATCTGAGTGTCCTGCAATGCTGGAGAGTCCTTTCCAAAGGCTATTATCCTAAGGAAATATATAGATGCAAAAGCAAGCAAGCAAGAAATTCTTTTCAGAAGTTTTCTCTTACCCAGTTACAAATATTATTAATATCAGTGAATAAACAAATAGGACAATAAGTGAGGGAAATGGCACACAATGGACACATAATGGTGTATATTGGACAATGCAATAAATTCAAAGAGGAGACCACAGAAGTCATCATGCTGGCCCACTTGATCTGGTTGCAGGGTATGATGAAGAATAGGTTAGAGTACAAATCTTGATCTTTATGTCAAGAAGTTTGGCTGCAAATACCTTTGTGAATGATGTGAGAGAAGCCAACTAAACAACTTCTTATTTATGAAAGAGGTTTGGTTCTAGAGAACTCATCTTTATGTCACTGTCTTCAGCCTGAAAGTACTGTATTTTGCAATATGTTTGTTCAAACAGCAGCCATATCTTTTAAAACTGTTCCACTTCACATAAAATATTTAAAAACTCCATAGAACATGAGCTGAAACCCACTTCCTTTGGGGACTGTTGCAGCCATTAGGTTATCATGTATTTTTCATTTACTCTGCCTGTTCTTAAAAGTACTAAGCCATTCTGTTCAAAGCAGATACTTATCTGGAACAGGACACACTAAGAAGAACACCTTAGAATATTTTCTCCTCTAATTATTTTAAATATTGCCTTGTGGCTTAGGACACTGGGGTACAAATCTCTGAAAAAAATTAGACAGAGGCATTCAGATAACTTACACTGCAGGTGAATGTTCTAGCAATGGGCTATCGACCATGAAGTCAGGCAGCATCTTCTGCTACCTGACTTCGCACACAGACCAAACATGAGACTGGGTCCTGACATCAAGACAGACAAAGGGACGTTCACTTTATCAACTCTGCTGCAGCTGAGGCTCAGAACAGATGATGGCATCAGGACATGGCTGGTTTTGTTCAAATAATTTCAATATAAGGAGAAGGAAGATTTGCACGGAGATATAGATACCTCTGATTACCAGTGATGGAGAATCTACCTTATGGAATTAAGTTGTTAGAAATGGCAGTAATGTACTACATACCTTTGGGTACTTTATGAACAGGAGGACCAAAGCATGGGCTAGGCTAATGGCAAGTGATTGTCCATACTGCTGAGGGAATGGTCCCCGGCCCATTTTATTTGCTAGTGCTGATGCAGCCTAGACAGATCAAAACCCTTGACATTTATCAGTCAACAAAGGTGTCAATATTAGCTTGATCTAATGACACTGTCACTCTCATAGAATCATAGAATCATAGAATGGTTAGAGTTGGAAGGGACCTTAAAGATCATCGAGTTCCAACCCCCTGCCATGGGCAGGGACACCTCTCCCTAGAGCAGGTTGCTCCAAGCCCCATCCAGCCTGGCATTAAACACTTCCAGGGATGGGGCATCAACAACTTCTCTGGGCAACCTGTTCCAGTGCCTCACCACCCTCACAGGAAAGAATTTCTTCCTAATATCTAATCTAAACTTCCCCTCTTCCAATTTAAAACCATTACCCCTCGTCCTGTCACTAGACTTCCTGACAAAGAGTCCCTCCCCAGCTCTCCTGTAGGCTCCCTTCAGATACTGAAAGGCTGCTATACACTTATCTTCTCCTTTCCATATTTCGAGTACCTGGCAAGTGAATACTCAACATTTAACAGCAAGGTCTTGGAAGATTTTAAAGAAAGAGGGAGATGGTGACTGATCCCCAAGATCTGTTAGAAGAGATAATAGGCTCTTGGATAATGGAACATTGTCATTTGAATGACAACAGATATTAGGACAAGTTTCAGGTCACACTTATAATAACTGGTCTCACTTAAAATTGAATACCTGGTTCTACTCACTTGAAACATACTTTACTTGCAAATGAGGCACTAAAGGTTGTAAGTGCAAGAAAGAGAGTCAGAGACTGATTTTTTGCTTTCATTTATGTGAGAATCTATTTAACAATTCAAGGAGGGTTAGTCATGTCATAACCTGCAGTTTATTGTACCATCACTCCTGCAAGTGAATCACTCTGACATGTAGGTACTATTCACTGAATAAATACAATTTGCCTCCCTACAATACCTCTCTTTGAGGCATGATTTGTTTGAATTATTTCATATTCTGTCGCAATATTTGAAAATTACTCAAAATGCCACATTTTTTTGGGTATTGTGCGAGATCAGAGAATGGTTTAGGTTGTAAGAGACCTTAAAAATCGCCGAGTTCCAGCCTCCCTTGCCATGGGAAGGGGTACCTCCCACTAGAGCAGGTTGCTCAAAGCCCCATCCAACCTGGACGAAGGGTTGGGGAAGGGGCATGAATTCTGAATTATGGAAAGCAAGGTCGAAACTTTTTTACTAGCTGCATACTGGGTTTATTTAATAGAATCCCACAGGAGCATAATTTCTGCTGAATTCAGACTTCTTGAATTGATTCAGACTCTCACTTTGTTCATAGTCCAGAAATTTCAGTTATCATCTTGTTGAAGAGAAAGTGTGACTGTTATTGAAAATGGCATTGGCCACTGTCAGGGATTTCAGAAGTGGACTGTCTTTTGCCATAATTTTCTCTTTGGAATCTCACTGACTTCATTCAGTTACTAGAGCAATATTATGATAAATTATGAACATGCAACCATTCAGCAATTCAAAATCAAGCTGCGTACACCCGTAAGAATTACCTGAAATATTGCAGACGTCTTCAACAACATTCCAGACACTCTCACATCCATTTGCAGCATTTATACATTGCTCCTTCAAGTGCAGACACTCAGGAGTCTGGGCAGTAGATATACTTGTGAAGTACATGAGCAACACTGTGAAATCAGAATATAGTGTCTATTTAATACAACTGAAATTGTACTAAACTTTTTCATTTACACTTAGATTAAAAAACTATGATTTACTGTAGTTTATCTCTAGATTCAAATTTTTCTACCAAGTTAGTATTTAACAGAATAAAACTTTCCTTCAGCTTCATAACGGGAAAATTAAATCAAAATTTTAAATTTTCAAACTTGCAGTGTGGCATATTTTGTACTGTTTTTACCTCAGTATTATAACATCATCCATAGCTGACATCAATCCATAGATATATTGAAATCACTGCAGTTTGAGATCCACAATAAATAATAGAAAGGAAGATAGTATAGAAATCAAAGGAAACAGCATTTTATTTTGATTGCAGTTTCATCAATTAAAGACTACGCAGGAATTCATATGAATAGACCATGTGAAAGAGATTTGACAGCTACACAACTGTTAGATAACAAATGAAATTTTATTTCATAGTACAGTACTTCTCATCCTTTCTGTTTTATTTCACAGATGCATAATTTCTTGAAAGCAACCCACACAAGCATGTCTTTATCTGTTTCCCTGATCCTAAATGCCATTTTAATTGCATAAAAAAGTTCTGAAACTGAAGTCTGATACAGAGATTTCAATGTAAAAAAAATTAAATCAACACCACCTCTGGTTTGAGTAGAAAATTGCCTTGCCTTGCCTTGCTAGGGAAAGACAAATCAGTTGGGGTTTAGCTCTTTCATCAACATTCCCATGGTAACACAGCCTGTAATTTGTAACCATGTGTCTTAATTTTCTATAAAATTAAGTTTCAGACACTGATTTTGGGTCTTATCAGACTAGCTGCCAAACACCTGACGGGAGTGTTTTCCTTAGGTATTGAATGGTATAGCATCTCTCAGACAAAGTTTCCTCTTTTTTCCCCTTATATTCAGCAATGTTCATATGGAATTGAGGAATTTCCAGCAGCATTTAATTCCTTAAATATCTTCTGCAAGAGGCATGAAATATTCTCTGGGGTCTTGTCCAGACCCTATTCAGATAAATTAAATACTTCCAATTATACTTTTGTGAAATAAGATATTAAATATCAAATATTGCTCTTAACAATCTTAAAAAGCTACTATTGTTTGGAGGTGATGCCCTCCTCTCTGGGAATGATGCTTACCTGTTATATCAGTGCTATTGTAGGGAACATTTTCTGGTCCCATGTTGATAAAGATGAAGCAACGCTTAATATTTTCAAACTGACAAGTGCAATAGCATCTAGAGTGTCTAAGAGATGAGGAAGAGAAACTCATGCTTATTATAGCTGGTGTTAATTCTTACCCAGTTGTGCATATTCCTTCATATTAGGCTATGTGTCGTTCAGCCTGGAGGACTGATCGATTGAAACAGCTTCTGCTACTTAACATTGTGGAATGTGCAACTGGTCCATCCATAGGGACAATTTTAGCTCATTATGACAACATTTTAGTCCCGAGACTGTCTCCAAAATGCTTTCTAATTGTGAAATCACTCACAATTTATTGAGATGACAGAGAAAAAAAAAGTTGCCAAATATCTTACAGGTGAAAAAAGACCCTAAATATAAGACAATGAGAAATTAGAAACCCAGGAACTTTTAAGGGAAAGGTGTTTTGCTGGATAACCATTTACCTATTTTGTAGGTAAAATTTAAAATGGAAGATTTACACATCTGATTGGCATCTGTAGCACAAAGACAGTTAAGACAATATTTGAGAAGCAGTGTCTGAAAATGAATAGTCAAAGTAGGACTGATTGAGCAGCCAATTAGCAGCTCCTGCTCCTTATTCCAGAGTGTGTTTATTTTGAAGCCATCTGGAGACTGTGCCCACAAAAAGGAGGAGATGCTTTTGCAAAATAAAGAGTGAAGTGGCATAAGTTACGATTGAACCTAATTCCATCTAAGAAAGGGCTTCTTTAGATCTAAAGGTGTATTATGGATGGGTCTTTTGTTTCCTCAGCAGTAACCAGGACCGTTGCAAGCATACATGAAACAAACTGGCCTATATGATTTTAGTATTCAGTGTACTACATCTTATGCAGTTGCTTAAAGTGACAGTTATCACCTTAGTCATTCACTTTAGTTATTTGGTGTTTAGAGTACTAAGTGACTGTTTTCTACTCCTAGTTCAGGAGATCTAGGAGTTAATCTGTAGCTAAAACTTTTAGAGGGATCCATTTTGACATGAAGACACATAAATTTAAGTTTCTACAGGTGTCTGTATTTTTGAACAGGTGTCTATGGATTCACTAGATACATGCAAAATTTCTCGTTCTGAAGAATTTGGTGTCTGAAGTGTAAAGGAGGGGGAAAAGGACATTTTAGCACCTTTATTTTGCAGATTGGGAGCTGAGGAATTTAGGAATTAGTGTCTCTCCCAAGACTGTAGAATTGCTATCTGTCAGATAATAATTAAACCAAGCTGTGGTTCCTATCCAACAGCAAGAGCATCAAGATAGCTAGCTCTAAAGGAGAAAGGCAAGCTGCAGCTGGATATGGTTTGAAAACAGTTGAAAAGTTATAAAGGACAACTTTATTCTAACACAGCCTGGGGCAGAACTACCTACAGAGTGTTTAAAGCAGTGGAATATGAGTGGTGGTGGTGGGATGTTAAAGAGAAAAGCGGCACATATACAATATGTAGAGAGGGGAAAGGGAGAATAAAATAAAATATACTTCTCTCATTGCATTCTTTTCTACTAAATCCTTCTGTACCAGCATTGCTGATTTTCCCTTTTTCTCCATTCAAACCCAAAGGGAAATGTCAATAGCCCTCTCTGTAGCACTGCCAGCACCAAACGCTTTCCACTTAGCGAACAAGTGGCTGTTTATTTAGGAAAGGAATCCCATTTGCGGGTCTCCTCAACCCTTCAACTTCTTATCCCCGCCGGTGCTGCCATCCCTGCTACCCTGCCTTCCCTCCACGCTACCCAGAGCTGAGATGAAGAAGGGCCTGGAGGTCGCCAACTCCCAACAGGTACCTTGCTGCGCGGGAGAAGGGGCGAGGGATGGAGCTGCCGGAGGAGGGAAAGAGAGGGGGCTAGCGAGGGTCCCGGCCGGGCTGGGGGCTGCCTCCCACCCCGCTTCCCCCCGCACTTACCGAGGCAGAGGAGCGCGGCCATGGCCGGCAGCGGCGGCTGCAGCGGGGCTGGCGGCAGGTGCCGCGGCGGCACCGCCCCTTCAGCACCGGCGCCGCTGACAGCGCCCCGCCACCGGGGGCGGACCGCCCCGCCGCCGTCCGCATCCCA
>VXBW01005609.1:221577-245092 GCA_013400375.1 Thinocorus orbignyianus | reverse complement strand
TTTCTAAACTCCTGAATCTCTTTAATTTCTTCCTCTCCTCTTTTTTTTCTAAAAGGGAAAGAGGCGGGGGAAGGAATCCTCTGTCTTTTCTGATTAGTCAGAACTGCAACACCGTTGCTGCACCTTTTGCTCATGTTTTTCTTTTCTTTTCAACATCCAAGCTGAGCTGTGTCTGGATGTGATGTGGTTCCTCGGCATGTTTCACTGGATCTGGTACTCCCTCTGCATTCAGTTTCCCACTTGATTTCCAGAGAAACCAACACAGCAAGTTGTTGGCTGCTGCCTATAGTCTCTCTGAAAATGCCTGTTGCTATGTCTGATTGCCTGTAAGCACTTCTGATATATTTTAGAAGTGAATTTGTTTGTTTTCATCTCAAACATGAAATAGGATCATGATCTGTTAAGGAGAAAGAGCACCTACAGAGTTCATTAGGCAGCAGACCAGAAGAATAAGTAACTTGTGTGTAATCTAGACCTTTACTGGACTACGGGTCTAACTTCAGGAGTTTCACTAAAATACACCAAGAAACACTTTGCCAAGCTGACAAACTGGGTATTAAAAAATAAAATTAAAATCGACCATAAAGCATACATTTATACACTTGCTGGCTTCACTGGATGCTCTTTGCTTTTACACTGGAAGGAAGGAGGATGAAACAATAGATACCTATTGATTTCTCCATGCCACTCTTGTTTTCACAAATTGTTTATCACATACAGAACATTTTTAATTGGATTTAGTCCTTGAATGCTTAAACCAAAAGGATATAAAACCTTCCAGCTAGCAGAGGTAGAGACATAGTGGGTGAAATCCTGTTCCTTATTGGCAAAGTAAAACTTGAGCCAAGTCCAGATTTTCTTATTGTTTGTTTAGGGTGGGAAAATTCAATCTTGAACTTAATTTTTTTTCTTTAACTCAGATTTTAACTTACCTAATTTATTACTTCCTTTACTTAAACTCTTAATTCCAACATTGCTAAATACTTGTCTTCCCTTGTTTTTTGGAAAGCGTACTCAATAAAATAAAATACTGTTTCATGCAATATATCCAACAGCCAGAAATAAAGCCTTATTGTCAGGTAAAAGAAATAGCCTGAGAAATGAATATAATTTTAGCGGTGAGACAAATTTGAAGTTGGAAGGCTAAATTTGCCTTGTAACATGCAGCGGTACGTTGTGATGCCTCTTAGAGTAAGGGGGGAGTTAAGCTAATGTTTAGCGTACTCTCCTTCTTATAAAACCCTCTCCAGGTAATAACATGCATCAATTTTGATAATATCAGAGAACTGCTCTCTGTGCAGTCCAGAAGAAAAGGGGAACAAAAAAATTAAAAATCCTTTTTGGAGGTGGAGAGGGCAGAAATTATCTTGCAGTCATTGTGGTTGCCGGGCACAAGCTTATCACTACAGCTACAACAGGAAAGGAGAACAAGGTCAGGATATGAGACTCTGAAATATGTTGAGAGACAAAGTACCAGAATGATGGCATCACAACAATTTATATCTGCATGAACAAATATGTTACGATTTAAACTCTATGTCTAATGGTGCTATGACCAAGTAGAAAAAATGGCATTTCTATGTTCCAGAGTTTTCCTGTGGAACTCCAGAATACCAAAACAGCTAGAGGTGACAAAACTCAAGTAAAGCTCATCTTTCACATTATTTTCAGTATTTATAGATTGGATAAGAAATGCTCATTCCTCTCCTGGCCCTTTTTGTTGGATAAGAAACCCCAAAGTTGCTTTAAGATGCTTTAATTCCTGGTACATGCAAAAGGCATTAAATTCTATATGGCTCATAAAATTTTACCCTGTCTTCATGACTATTTCTGTCTCCATTAGTAGCCACTGCTCACTATTGGGTTTATCTTTACTGAAAACTCCCAGTGATTATTTTCATTAAAAAACAAATTCAGCTGGATAATATTTTGAGTGTATCCACTTGTTTGGATCTTTCTGGAACAAAAGGCCATATAACTGACAGAAAACTCACCACTACTTTATACAAGTAACCAACAGATTTTTAAATGCCTGTGAAGTTTTTCTGATTAAATGGTCCCGAAAATATATCTGAGCTAAAGAAGAAAATGTCTAGGTATTTCTCAAATTTTGTAAAATAAAAGAAATAAATACATATGAATATTTGCATAAAAAATATTTTTTTTCCCAAAAATCAAACTTTTGAAGGAAGACTCTTTTCATCAAAATAACAAAATCTTTATAACTATATCAAATCAATCTGTGTCTTGATTACTACATTCTCTGGCAAAAATTAATTAACACTTTCTACCTATCTTTAGAATTTTAACTCTTTGATAAGCTCTGATTGTATCACTTGTGTCTGAAAGATATGTTATTTACTCAACAAAAATCTGTCCAGAGAAAAATCCATTTATTTGTCAATAAATTTCTCATATTTTACTTATATTCTCCACACAAAAAGTACTCTTAAGTTAAAGTTATGCCTAAAAAGGAAATTCTTAGGAACGCTGGAATATTTTAATTTTGCACATCTAATTGAAAATAAGGAAAGACATCAAAGAGAACAAAAGAGAAAATTTCTCTTACAAGAGAGGAAATTAAGGCCAGAACCTCCATTTCTAACATGTCACAGGAGACCTGCAGGAGGTAAAAATTGCCAATGACCTTTAGTGCTGTTCTTATCACAGGTTAACTAACACAATTTATCCCACTGACGGTGAAGTAGCAGCAAAAAGAAGAAAATTTGTGTTGGCAGGTGGTATTCAACCCCATTTAGAAAGATGCTACTTATGGCTTTTCCGAGAGCACCACTAACATTGCTATTTTAGGTCTTTGTTAGCTGACCTAAGTTAGAAATATTGCACTCTTTTCCTCCCTATTCATCTCACAGAAATTCGGGCAACACACTTTATAGGGCATGATAATTTTACTGATCTCCCAGTCACCAGTGACCTTTTGTGTTTGAAAAGTATACATACTCCCCTTTTAATCACAAAGTTTTCTTAGACAACCATTTATTGTCTACATTTCCATTCTCTCTTCAAGGAAAAGCTAAAAATACATTTTCTGAAATGAAAGTGTAGGTTTGCAAAATTTTGATGTAATTGACATTTTTCTGCAGCGTGTTGCTGATAATTATTTTGCAGGCAGAATACTATACTAGTTTTTAACTTTTAAATTGTTTATTTACTTAAAACAAAAGAAAAAAATAGAAGACTTCTCAAGTTCTATTCTCCCATTTCTATAACGTTCTACTTCAGCAGTTGTGTGCCCATTCATTTCAAATGATATAGAAAAACTGTATCTTGTTCCACACAGTTTAGGAACACTTCGTTTTCTGTGGCTGAAGAGCAAAGGTAGCCTTCTAATGGCAAAGGAATTGCAATAGTTATGAAATAAAATCCCGCTGTACTTTCCACAGAATAAAACAGGGTTTGGGGGGTTTCTTTTCTTAGAAGAGACAAAGTAAAATAATTTATTGAAATAACAATGACATAGTAGTTATACTCACATTAGGCTTACATAGGAATATTGAAATTCCTATGATTTTATTCCACACTTAAACATTCTAACATTCTTTCCAGTTAGGCATTTCTCTCCCCCTCTCTGTTTTTGTTTTTGTTTTCTTTAGAAAAGAATATTCTCTTTTTTAGAAAAAGAAAACTTTAATATAGAAAGAAGTGCATTTTCCCCCCTATCCCCCGCTACTTTTATGAACCAGAAGCAGTTGCAACAATGTCAAATAAAACAGCTGTTGAGGAAGGCTAAAGCATAAAGTGATTAAGCACTTCATAAAACTGTAGCTGTCATGACAGACAGCACATCACATGATATGAGGTCAAAGTAAAATCTAGAAAAATTATTTACATAAGTTAATCAAATAACACTTCATCTACGTATAATTGGCTTTTCAGAAACATTCAAATGCGTGAGAGTGTCTTCTTTCTGTGTCAAACATTTTTTGCTGAAAAACAAGTCCTCCCTACCATATTACCCTTTCTTTTGAGAAAGCTAGTTGAAATGCAAGAAAAGTGCAACAAGGAGATTGCAACTCAGAGTCTTATAGATTAACATCTTTCTAGCCGATTTGCCATGTTCCCCTTGTAGACTAAGTCTCCAGTGATGCACCTCCCTTGCTCTTTAAGAAGAAAAATTGCAATGCACAGTAGGAAGCCCCAGGCCAGAGAGAATTTCCCAGAAATGAAAAATGGATGAGTACTTGATCTACTGGTCCAATGAGATATCACCTCTATCATTTCCAGAGAGAAACATTTTATTTTAATTGTTGAAAAGTCAACATTTTCTTGGCATATAAATCTATTAATTGTTTGTATCATTGGTATTAAATGGCAACTGAGAGAGAAATTGTGAAAGCAAGCAAGATAACAAACGTCTTCTATTTTAAAGATCCTCAGAGATCTTCTGGAGCAACACTTGCAGACATTATGGACTACAATAAGCTACAAAAGTTAAAATGTTCTGTCCTTCACTGGTGCTGACACTTGTTATTCCTATTGGCCTGAGTAGGAATTTTGAGTTTATAGCACCTTAGCATCACATAAATTTTAAGTAGTTAATTTTAGGCACTCGAGTCCGAAGAGAAAAAATAATTGGCTGTAATCTTATGAAAATATTTGTGACTTACAGAACTTTGGGTTCCTGTCTTAGAAGTGTGTTTGTGCTTAGAAAAGTAACCTGGAATCTCCCCAAATCAGTCTGAAGTGAGAGTTCCATAATGAACATAGAATTTACCACGGGTGAACCAGCAGAAAAAGAAGTGCAAAGTAATTCCAGAATATCACTAGTGCATAAGTAAGCATTCCTTGTAAATAAGTCACTCATTTATAGAAACAATATATAAATAAATGATGTTTGAGACTTCTTTTAAATACTTAGAGTTCTTTATATGATACATTTTAGAACATTCCACAGCATCTAAAATATATAAAAATAAATATCTACAGTATTTACAAAGTATTTACAATCCAATCTTTAAAAAGACTTGTAAAGACGTGTTCTTTAGCTCATACTGAGGTAAGCAGGTTTCTGTAAGACTGAGAAGAAGTAGGAGAGGCAGTTGTTTTGAAGGAATCCCTTTGCTGAATTGTTGTATTCTGTAACACAGCTAAACACATGTGCCATTATCTAGTGGTCTTACATGTATTGAGCCAAAGTCATCCTTGCTGTAACTCCATCGAAGTAAGTTTAGTTATGCTAGGGACAAATTTGTCCCACTCTGCATTCTCTGTGTTGCCAGTGTCTTCTGCAGAAATCCTCACAGCTTCATCTAAATTTGAAGTCATGTTCATCCCTGGTATGTGGAGATGCAGTTCCACTGATTTCAATGGGCTGAGTGTAACTGGGATACCTATAAGATAAAATAAGGATTTTAAGATTGTTTTACTGTTTGTATCAGGTGTCTGACTGGCTTGCCCTGTGATTGCCACTCTCTGAATACTATGTAGATGATGATCTATTAACAAAATGGTCTGCCCAAAAAAGTTCCAAATTGCACTTGCAAATTTTCATTGAAGATTTCTTGACTGAAGTTTCAGGGGATTTCTGATGCATAAACCTTGATCTTCTTACTTTTAAACATTTTTAATATGGTCTACTACTTAGTTATTACACATTATCTGATAAATTGCCCGGTAGTTCCTTATCCAGATGCCACTGTGACTAGCACAGCAGTACAGCTTCCTGCGTACAGGTCAACCATAGAATCATGGAAGCTGGAAGTGGAAGTTCTGTGTAATTTTCCATCTATTCACAAAGCTAGGGAATTGCACAATCATTTCAGTGTTTACCCAGAACTGGGAAAGCTCAAACAACTTCTGCCTTTCATTTCAGAGTGTGTTCATTTGTTTATCATCTGATATTGCAGAAAAATCCAGAGTGACTTCCCAGCTGCTCCTGAATACACACAATAATCCACTCAACAATAAAAATGTAGGAAAAGAAGATAAAGTGACTTTCTTATTTGATCAGTCCAACTCACACCAGAATGCGTGATAAGCAGATCATCTGAAATAGTCAAAGACATTCATGTACTTCAATTTGTACACCCAATTTTGGTTATATTTGTTATAAAGTAGACCACAACATTCAAGAATTAGCTTTGAGTAGAATATAGCTGTTTATAAACACATTGCATCTCCAAGGAAAATTATTTTCATACTTTCAGGTACCTGTTCTTTATTTACTTAGGAGACTAAAGGAAGCAGGGACCCAAAGAAAATATTTATGTAAAATATGATTACTTTACACCCTCCCCAGCTGCAACTCAACTTTTGAAATAAATGAGAAGAAATTGTTTCATCAATATATAACCAAAGTTGTAGTGTATTCTGTAAAATATTTCTTGCAAGTTATTTTTCATACAGTCAGTTCTTAATTGTAAACACTCTTCCCTCAATATTTTGTTTTCGGGTTCAAATATTGTTGTATGCACAGTTAAATTTTACTTCCGCAGCATCAAAAGACATCGGGACAAGTATACTACTAGTGGGTAATAGGTGCAGTACCATTTGCTGGAAGTGTGTTTATGTTGGTCAATACAACGTGTTCTGACAGTTTTGAAATGTTATCAAAATTGCTGATCTGGGTGGTCAAGGATTTCCGACTCTCCGTACTGGCGCGACCTCTGGTGAGCCGGTCATCATGGTGACCTCGAATGCCAAAGATGCAACAAGAAAATGCTGCTTTAAATTCTTCTCTAAATTTCCCTGTCAAGCACAAAAAAACTAATGAAAAAATTGTACTAAAAGCACGTTAAAACAAACTTTATAGATTAGAAAAACCAGCTATGTAAAGTAAAATTAAGCAAAACCACCTAGATGTTCTTATGGAGAAGCAGGAAATGACAATTTTAACATCTTGGAGAAAGATAGGAAAAAATGTAACCTTTATAAGAAGATATGTGGGGTACAATATGAAACTTAAATTACTCTTGGCCAGACAGAATAGACAAACTAGAATGATTGATGAATTCATGTCATGGATAGTCTGTTGATTAATAACTTATCTAATAAGAATGAGTAATCAACCAATCATAGGCTTAAATGACTGAATCATTACTTGACATGTGAAATGAGAGGGCATGGTAATTTGTATTTCATCTTGAAATTATTTTAAAAGAAGATTCAAAGAATATTAATCTGCTTTTGGGGCTCAGAGTTAATTTTTCAAATCGCCCTTACACTGCACACCACAAAAAAACTGCATTGGGGAAACGTGTAGTGAGAATGAATAGACTGAATTTAGCTGTCATACCACCAGTTTAGGTCCTGATTCTGCTCTCCACAGCCAAATAAGACACATACAAAATAAGACAGATCTGTGTTACTAAGTAAACAGCATCCTGGTTGGTTCTTTGACCTTAAATCTAGTTGGCACAGTCTGGTCATGTAAGTATTATTAAAGATTCACAACCTCCAAAACCCAATACCTGGATATAGGATGCCAGCTGGGGACAGCACCTGACCTGTGCTGCTTCCCAGACAGTATCCAGGGAGCATTTAGGGGAACGGTAATTGTTTCAGATCAAAGTCATGCCAGAGACTTCTCAACCCAAAGAATAGTATTGGACAAATTCAAGCACTTGGGCCCTGGCACTCTTCAGTTTAGTTATAGGTAGATGGCCTCAAGGTAATGAAATACATCAGGCAACTTGTTCCAAGAAGAGGATCTAGCTCACACCGGAGGGGCTGGGCTGATTTTAGACAGTCATTAATCTTATTTGCTATGGCTCATTACATTCAAACTATACATTAAACTTGAATTCTAGGTAACTGTAACTTACCACTGAGGAAGTTATAAATAATAGGATTGGCTGCACTGTTTGCATATACAAGCCAATGTGAGAATGTGAACCAGGCGTATACAGTTTCTCTGTCATCAGCATGATTAAACATTCCAAAAACCCTATGGAAAAAGAGAACCAAACTTGAAAGATGGTAAAATTAGAAATCATATTAAAAAACTTGGCGATTTCCAGCCAAATTTTATCTCTAATGACCTGTTTGCAGTATCACATAAAAGCTGATTCAACAGTGCTTGCTTTATTGAGCAAATAAATATGGTCCTCATCCCTCATTCTGCTGTCTTGGTGGTTTAGCATGACGAAGACCATCAGTACTCTTCATTGCAATGGTGCAGATGCATAACTTTTCTCTAAGTAAGTGAAGTCATCTGGTGTCAGATAAACCAAAAAAAAAAAAGGTGTGAAAAATTTCTTTTGAACTGTTTAAGTTATTGAGGCTCCCAACTCTAGGCACATTCTCCAATAAACAGGGGTTCTGGAGTTAGAAAGGCATAGACCTGGCTGAAAACCTGATTCTGTCCTCCAGAGATGTCTGCTTTGCCCAGATTCCTCACACCTAACTTGTGTCATTTGAATGAAAAGGTACAGGCCTATTCTGCTACTATAGCTGAAGCAGCCTGTGTAGCTTCTCTGTGATTCAGACTGTAGGTGCCCTGAAGTGCCTTCTTTCTCCCCTCACTACCTACTTGAGGATGAAAAGTACTTAAATTAGTCCTCATCAAAGTGTCAGAATTGAGTGGGATGTATTTAAGCCTTCATATTCAACTTGAAAATATTCCTTACAACCTGAAATGTTCCTCAAGCACCAATAAAAGGCTGTTTATTTTTCAGGATATTCAAATCTTCTGTTATATGTCCTTATTTATTGATATTACAGAGGTCTTATGAAATCTGACTATATCAAAGCCTTAGTCTCTCAGGCTTTGTACAAAAACCAGAATGTAAGCAATTATGTGTCAAATGAACAGGAGAGGAAAGGGTAAAAAAGTAAAACAGAGTTTCATAAGCAAACTGAAGGGTTAGTCAAAGGTCTCAAAATGGGACTTTGGTTTGAACCCAGCATTTCAGAGTCCTGGGGGCCAAGCCACAGCATGACACTCTGCCACTAGCCTTCAGCTGCTGCTTGAGATAAATACATTTCCACAGTTACGTTTACAGCAAATAAGTTGTAATCCTATGTAAATGACACGTTTGAGTGAGGGGATAGGCGAGATAATTTTCATGAGGAAGAGCTTACTAGTAAGGGTTCTAAAATCCGGCCTTTGGTTTCGGTACTAAGTCTAAGTTAGATATATTTTTTCTTGCAACTGTATGCTTATTTTACATTTCTTTATCCTGAAATAAGTAAGGTTATCATCCAAAATTATGTGCCAGAATAAGAGGAATCTCATAACAGAGGATTATTTCTAGACAGAAAGCTTTGCTAATTGTTTATGTTTTGGGATAAACTTTACCTTTTCAAGACATTCAGGATGCTAATTGGTAGATAGCAAAGTGCAAAAACCAGGAGGACAACCATTAGCATACGTGCTGTTTTCCTTCTTGCACGAATCTGTTTTATTTCAGCTGCCACAGCGCTAATCTTTGACTTTGTTGATTGTCCCAGCCCTCTGGGCTGTGCTGAGGACTGCAGAGACTTCCATTTTTTCTGAACAACAGAAGAAGTTCCTGGGATCTAAAAACGACAAAATAAGGGACACCGTCAAAATAGCACCATGGGTAGCTATAACAAGAAAAATAGAAGTGTTGACATGCACAATATAAGCTTGCAAGGGCAATAAGTTTTTTAAAATTAAATTAATTAATGTAGTTGCAAGGAACAACCCGAATTTCAGACAGGCTTGAAGGACTGCATAAATATTTGTGTTTTATCCAAATACATTAATTGATGTTTTACAATTGTCTTTACTTCCCATATACCTTGCCTTGCTTGTCTCTTCAGACTTTCACACTTACCACACGTACTACTGCAATTATGTTCCTATAAAGTTTTACATTAAATGTTTTCTTGTATGGCAAAGTAGTTTATCCTGCTTGTGCGCTGCTCATTTAAGATACTAAACAACTTTTCAGCATTGGAAAACAAGGATTTAAAGCCTACATAGTTTTAAGGGCCATAAAACTTTCAAACATGCAATCTAGATGACAGTTAAAGAAATCACAGCTGAAGTGTGGATCTCCCTGCAAAGCTCTTCAAAACTGAATCATACAGTGATGAATGGAGGGGAATCAGGGAAGAGTGCCAAGACATAGGAAGAATTAGGTTAGCCAAAGACACCTTGCAATGGAGAGATGTAGCACCATGCTACTAAGAAAAAATAATCTCGGTTTTGTTTTCTGTGCCTTCCCATAAACCAAGCCAAATACAGCAATTTTGATTCAGTTCTTCAAACTTATTTCCTGATGGCAGCCAAATGTGAGAGACTACAGATAGAAGTAACACAGATAGTACAGATAGATTGCTTTCTCAGAGAATTCTATTACAATGCCATTTATAATATTTTCAATGTTATATATTGTGGAAACCTTTTCAGTAGAATTATAGATTTATTCATGCATAGTGTAATTGTCTGCAGGGTGACTAGCCTCATGAGTGCAAAATAATTCATGTTTAAAAGTATCTGCTAAATTCAGGTTGTCTTTTATAACATTTTAAAAATTAGGGCTTATCCACCCAAACTTACCAGATGAGAATTAAATTTTTGATATTTATTTAAGAAAAAAAAAAGCTAAAATGGAAATACTTGTTCTAAAATAAATGCATGTACATGCAGAATTGTGCTAGAATAGCTGTTATTTTTTTATGAATAGCTTCCTTGCACAAACAAGCCCTTAATTTATCGTTTATGTGCACCATCAAACCTGATTTACAACTGTTGGAACATTTTGGCAAAGTTGTGTTGTAATGAACAGGAAATCAATGAAGCAGAGCAGGGGATATGTTATAACATTTATTTTTTTACTAATGTCTCTATGGACATAAAGCAAAAAACTCCCAACCCTTACACTTACTTCTACTGAGGATTCTGGCTCATTCAGCTGAAATCAGCAGTATCAGTTTCATACCTGGACACATCTGTCCTATTGCAAGGGATTTAGTTGACTTGGTTGCGGTGTGTAGTACTGCATCAGCTGTTCACCACTGAGATAATACACTATCTAAGATCCTGACTTTGGTTTATCAGGGTACTTTCATATTCTGCTCTTCTAACTTGGAAACATAAACTTTTATTTCCTTTTCAGTGGCACTGAGTTACCATATTTGTAGCAAGAACTGATCAGAAAATGGAGGTGGAAGCAGAGAAACTTGACCAAACCTCTCTCTTCTGATCATACCAAAGATTCACCTGAAAAATTCTTTGACCCAGTTTCTTGGTAGATAGATGCAATTTAGAGGAAGAGAAACAATGTCTCGGCTCAAAATCCTTAATGGCTAGTTCATGACTGGTTTTGTACAGGGTTTGTAACAGTCTATACAGGGTCTTTTCTGGAATTTAAGTAGTCTTTAACACAAGAGGTAATCAAAAGTAGGTACTGTATACAACATACAATCTCACCGTATTATATATTCAATTTTAAATCTTCAGGAGTTTGTATTGGGATCTTTCTACAGAACCCTATTTTGCTCATCTTTACCTGGGCTTTGCTACTGTTACACCAATAAGCAATCACACAGCAAGAATTTTACCCGAAAAAAATAGAAAGAGCTGTACACCCACAGATGCATTGCTGAACCGGTACCATCTAAGGAGTTTAATACTTCAGAAATGTGTGTGCATATACAGAAACATTTACAAATACACATTTGTGTAAGCACACACATCTATTGTGTATGGACAAGTACACACGTGCCAGCATACATTTGCTTTTCAGTAACAAATCAGTTACAGAGATAATTCTAGAGAATTTGTGTAATTCAAATAATAATTCACTAAAAGCCCTCTAACTGTGTCCAAAGAAGTACTAAAAGTTGTGTATTTTCTTACTCACTTTTCTTCTATTCCCTCAAACTATTATCAAGGGGTTTATAACCAGAGAAAATATCTCCAAATATAATAACAGCTCACAAAGATTGGAAGGGTATATTTCAACTGCCAAAAATAAAAATGGGTAGGGCTCCCTGTTATTAATATCAGTAGGCCTTAGTGTCAATGCATTTGGATGTCAATATATCAAAGCCTATAAGGAACTTGATAATGTAAATTACATAACCAACACTTTTATCATAAGTCCTTTCAGTCCTATTTATTTGTTCAGAAGTTACTTTTAATCTACTTAAGATCCATGAGAGAACACAGCCTTCTTAGTCACTGCTTCCTTGCTAATAGTTAAAATTAATTACTCAAAATCCCTGGTATTTGTGGCATGATTATTCTTGTCTTTTCAAAGATGAATCATTAATTCAAAGATTGTAAAGCTTATATTCAAAGAACTGTTTGAAAGACACAATCAGCAATTTTAAGAGCTATTGCAAAAAGTACAGTTAAGATAGCTTGTAAATCTGTTTTACCTTTAGTGATCTGAAAATTTGCATGCACAACACACTCCGTTTGAAAAAGAATCTTTGGAAAGCACCTACTGTTTGCTGTGTTTTTATTACCACATACATCTGGAAGTCCCATTGTACTTTGCAAAAAGGATCACTATGTTTAACTGAAGTTCTGGTAAACAGCATGGTTTCTTCATTGAAATTATTATCAAATAATACATTTAAGGAAACTGCGTTCATTTGCTCTACATGACTGATTACGGCACACCTGCTGCACTCAGAAAAATGCCTGATGTCTGCAGCCAAGTCACAGTTGATAAGAGATGTGCAGTGGTTTTAATTTCACTTGGTGCAGCCTCTAATACATAGTGCTGTCATCTATGCTACAAAAAGAGACATCTGTAATTTTGCATAATTGATAGCAATGTAGCAGTATTTGCCTTTTTGCCACTGAAGAAAAAGGATCATCCTAGCCTTGTCAACATGCAAGATGGATAAGGAGAAGAAATATTGTGAATAAGAAATATGCCAGATAATACAATTTGGGGGGAAACCACAACAAAACAGGGTAGGTTCCAGTTATTCCAGTTCCGCTCTGAACCTGAACCAA
Source organism: Thinocorus orbignyianus (assembly GCA_013400375.1). Lineage (NCBI taxonomy): Eukaryota > Metazoa > Chordata > Aves > Ciconiiformes > Thinocoridae > Thinocorus > Thinocorus orbignyianus. The sequence goes on along the minus strand of VXBW01005609.1, from coordinate 232,188 downwards.
TATTTTCAAGCTACATGCAGGTTAAGAACAATTGGTTTGCATTAGCTTAATTGATGGACAGTTTGAAATACTAGGTAAATTGTAAAGAAAATATGGAAGAGAAGATTAAGAAAGAATATGGTGATAAGGTTATGGGTTACTACAGGACAGAAAACTACTCAGCAATGCAGAGCATCATAGAGATAAACTTTCAAAACTACCCAAGCAAAGCCTTCATTCTAGTGAAGAGTCCCCTCAAATTGCAAAGGTTTAATTTTACCCTCAAACTATCTTGTTGTTTAATCTTATAAATGCAAGATATTAAAAGCAAAAATAATAATTTAAAGATAAACAGCAACTCTGGTTTAACCTAGTATAACTAGAGGCAAGAAAAATTGCTATTATGATGTGGCAGCAGTGCTGGATGTAGAAATCCATGTCCCAAGTGAGAACATGGAGCATATAGAGAAGAAGGCTGCACACAGGTGTCTGCACATAGTCACAATGGCAAGCAAATAGAGGTTGTCTAAGAGACTTACCTGGCGACACCACAGCTTTCGAAATATTTGCAAATAGGCCAACACCATAAGACACAGCGGTGCCATGTACGTCACCAGAAAAAAGCATGTGTGATACATTTTGGGGTAAACTTCAGCTGGAAAGAAAATTCAAATAAGGAAAAGTTCATTTAAATATACTTATATTTCAAGATCCTTTTAAGCTGAATTATTTATATAGATAGGCATGTGTTTTTCAAACATAATCAGTTATAATGGAAAAGTTATCCAATAATATCATGATCAGAATTGATGTTTTGATCATCTGTACATATATTCTGTTTCTATTATAAACATGCTTTTACCTCAAGCATTTTTTATCTCGTATCACATTATTGCTTTTATATCACATTATTGCTTTAGGTACAAAGTCTTAAGAAGTCTTGCTTTTATTAAAAGTGAAAGATAGAAAATTTCATTATCTAACAATAAGTAACCAATTATTCAGCCTACCCCATCTTTGATGTATTTAACACAAAGTTTAACTGTCTTTAGTTTTAATTCTGCAAAGGCTGCTATCTACCCGTGACTAAATTGCAGTCTCTCACCAATAATCAAAGAATGTAGACTGCAGCACATAGGATGCTAATGAAAAGAGATAGATATTTCTCAAATCACTTTTTTTGTGGCAAAATAAATATGTCTTAAAGGTATACTCAATGAATTATTTTTACAATTACAGGAAAGACATAGAAATAATTCAGTCTAGTTCTCTAAACTTAGGAAATTTCCAAACTTATTTTTGAATTAGTTCTAACAATAATGAGTCTGCTACCATTGTGTTCTAGTTTCCTGTGTATCTCTTTTCAAAAGACAATTTATGAATGTTATTTGCTTAGAGACAAACATCTTAAAAGAGGTGTGAGTGTACTGTGCTTTTAAGAATGTAGTATCATAAGCGGAATCGTTAGATTATAGCACAACATGCAGCAGGTGCCTTGAAAACTTGCTTTCACTTTTGTAATATCAAATGTAGTTTGGTAATACCAAATGTTGATGTCAATTACACCTTAATATTTATGGATGGCCTCAGAAAAGGAACAAACAGTACCTAGACTGATAACATAACAGAAGAGAAACTGTGCACTGTGTAAGAAGTTAGATTGCATGTTAATCATAAGAATTACATTCTTGGCTAGAGTAAAAAATGAATGTTTATGTTATTTTCTCAAATTTTCCAACATTTCAAAATGGTGAGATCAGCAACTAAAATTCTGTATTTAGTTTTAATTAAAATAAAAATAAAAAAGAAAGGAAAAAGAGTTGCATGAGATCAAAACTTTAGTGAGTCAAATTTACTTTCTGCCTTTTAAAGTGACTGATATTGCAGACACTATTAAAAAAAAAAATAAATGTCCCTTTGCATGCCAGAAAGATCCCTCAGAGTTTAATTAAACAAGGACATACACAGACTTGGCCCATAAATCTCAAAATTAGGAGGAGTACACCATCACATTAACTCCAGGCTCGCCCTCAAACCCAGACTCCCATAATGTCACACGCAGTGTTGGGTCTCAAAGAGACAGCTGGTTCACCAGTCAGAAAAAGTTCAGTATCAGTGAAACAGAAACTTGCTACAGCAAAATTTAGCCCATGATCACTGCTAGCAAAGGTAATAGAGACATTGCCATTGATATTTGACAGCTTTGATGGATTTGACTTCAAAAAATTTAAATGACCAGCACCTGTTTCCTTATTTGCTCTAAAATCCTGTAGCAAATCAATTTACCAACTCTTAATTAGCAGCTGCAGATACTTGTTCTTGTCAGTGTCCCTGGGGGATGCAAATCATTTGGGGCAAGTTCTTTTATAAATGCTGATAACCTGCGTTTGTATATTTACTGATGATCTCAGAATTGGTTTTCCATTTTAGAAAATGCAGCCTCACGGCAGTGCTGTCAGACAGGGAAATGCCAATGTTCATGCTTTGCAGGTGGAGAGATTAAGGAGAAACTGGAGTAACGTGACTTACTGGGATCACGGGAGGTCAGAGCTAAAAGTACATTCTTTCTGCTTAGAAGGGGGGTGCCACCTGCCTCATCAATGCTCTGCAAGCAGCCAGGCCCCTTTCAGGTAGAAGGACAGTACATATTTAAAAGGCCATCTGGAATTTATGGCTTCCAATTTAGCATTCCAAGTAAAGTGAATCATTAAATGAGGCTAGCTATCTACAAAGAACTGACAGACCAGGTTGGAGGTAGATCCTAACACTTGCCTTTGAAGTTTAGCCACCTGGAAAGTGCCATCTGCTAAACATCAAAGGAAACCCGTCCCTCCTTCACCCAGGGCAAAGCCCTTTGTAGAACTTCTCACTAAGAAGCATGACTCTGTTTAGCTTCTCTAGCCAGAGAAAAGCTTTAAAGCTGCTTGACAATCACAGCAGCAAGAAGGAAGAAGAGCTGGTTTGGGATGCTGTTCATTTATCAAGTGAGTGAGGGAGTTCCAGGCTCCTTGAATGAGAACATCAATCAGTTTATGGTCCTGGTGATACATCAGCTGCCTGCCTGGGACTGCTGAACCTCTCACTGCCGAGCAGAAGAGAAAAATGTCTTTGCCTTTCATGGTCACTTAATGGGCTTTGGGATAGGGGGAGATAGCTGGAGTAACCGTCTGTTTAAGAATCAATTAATTATTTTCACATCACTGGCTACTGTTTTACTGACAAGAGGGAAGGGGACAAAAAGCAAACAGGTGGTCATGGAGGCTGGACGGGGGTGGGATTGGCATTTCTACTCAGCACCAGTAACACAGTATGATTACTCCACCTGATAAAGGATCAGTGTGTCTAAACAAGCATTCTTCTGCCTGCTGCAGGGTTTATTAAAAAAAATCTTAAAGTTTTCCAGTTTCCTTCTCAGCACTGTGTTCCAGGCCCAGACTGCTGTTCAATGAAGCAAGGAGGTAGAAGATTGAAGTTTCAGCTTCTGGATTTTTGCCAGAATTTTACTATATTAGTGTAAGTACATATATACATGCATGTATATATACATATGTACACAAACTGAAGACAATCCAGACTCAAAAGGTTTTAATACATTTCGCAAATGAAATATTCCCTCAAGCCATTGGCACATAATGAAATTGATACTCTTGACAGCATCCGCAAGAACAGAGTAAAACAAGACCATCAAGTTGGTTGAGCATCAGTAGAGACTTCCCAGGTTCCCCTGTCTCAGGAAGACAGTTATGAAGTTTTGTAGTTACCAATATAAAGAAGCAATGCAGGTAAAAGAGTATGCTTTTTAGAATAAAGCTTAACAATTAAGGTGGTTAGGAAAGGGGTGCCCACAGCAGAAAAAACTCAACCACACAACCTTGCCAAACTATGTTCCTGCATCAGAATACTTAATTAGCTACTACTAAAATTGCATTTTCAAACCTGATGTATTGTGCCTGTGTTATCAATTCATAGTAACACCAAGCACAATTTTAGTATTAGCAATATTCTGAGTGCTGCCTGCATTAAAATGTTGCACAATCTTTTTCTTTATATTCTGAACAGTTTGATAAACAGGATGTATAAACCTTCATGTAATAATGCAATTTCCAGCTATTTGTTTTCCAGAATTAAGACAATACTTTATTGTACTATTTTATGAGTAGTCTAAGAGGAAATGGAACACAAAGTCTTCCCTTTGTTTCCATTCAACCACGTAGTTTCGGGAAAGGATTACCTCCATATTCTTTTTATCAGTTGCAAAGGGGTTGGCTAACACTCTTTTCACAAACAGCTCTAAGAGCATGTATTTAGCTGACTTGGACACATGGTAAACTCATTTTAATACACGTTTCTTTTATTTTGGCACTTTATCATCAAATTCAGCACATAGCAATTACAGACTATTATAGAACTGTGGCCAACATTGGCTCCTTAATTGAGGCTGAATAGGTCACATGTTGGATCCTTCTGCATTCCCAAATAAAGTATTATTAGACAGTACTCAAAATGAAAACCCCTCAGCCTAGAATTGGCAATGAATTTTATATTCAGGAATGCCAGAAGCAATTAAAAAGAAGTTGAGCCCTGTTTTAGGCTGGACTATTGCTCCATTTGCAGTCGCTGGCAGCTCTCCAACAGCATGCTTGAAATCTTATTAGTCAGGGTGGCCACTATTTGTTCACCATTAAGAAGCCCAAGTGTCACGGTGTTAATCAGACCTTCCCTCTGGACACCCATCAGACTTGTATGGATTTCAGCAGCTGGACCTAAGTCTGGAGAGGGAACTGTGCTGTCTCCTGCCTTGGCATCTGTGACATTTTCCTGGACATGGCTTCCCATTAGTCCTCTGTAGCACCTCATGGCCCTGAATTCCCAGAATTAGAATCGACTTCCAAAATACTTTGGAAAGCGTCATAAAACACCTTCCTTTTTGCGGTCCCAACTTTGACAATTCACAGTTTAATATCCTTGGGATATATGGTGTACACAATGCTCAGCAAAGATTTGATCAGACACACCCCAATTTTAGATAGCATAAATTATATGCTGTTCTAAACAAAGCAGTAAACACCCAAATATAATCCCTTCCCTCTAAATTGACTCTCCTATAGGATTTGCTCAGGGTTTCTTGAGTGCATGCAATATCTCCATCTCCACTTTCTCTTAGCAAAAACAACTTATTTGTAGGAACATGAATTTTTTTCTCCTTCAACCTCATCATAGCTAGCTTTCTTTGACCCTCAATATTCCCATAGTCAGAAAAGACAACACAACATCCAACAAAGAATGCAACTATTTTTATTTTTTTTTTAATACTAGCTCTTCATGCCTTCTTTTGGCCTTAAGGTTCACCAGTCTTTTCAAACTGCTGCTCTGTTATCCATGTTGTCTTGTTGTTCTGTTTGGGGGCCTTTGTGATTTCAAACCCTGATTTTCAGTAGAAAGACTGCATTTTCTATGCCTCTGTGCAACTTGTTGTCCTTAGATATTTTCACTTGAATAGAAAGTATTTGTAGCTAATGGTGCTCTATTTTCCATAGTCTGAAAGGGATGTAAATATATATATATATACACATGTTATATTTTATTCTCAGTAATAACATAAGGCTAAATCTACATTTACTAATTCCATGATTTCAGCAACCTACTTGTAGATTAAGACTTACAAAGCTTTTCCTCTCAAGTTACTATGATAAGCTATTATTAGAAAGTGGAGAGGATTATTTTTTATGGATAGCTGAAATGCACCAGCAGAATAACTAGCAACGATGGTGCATAATCATTAGAAGAATACTTCATTAAAAAGGCAGCAGGATAAAAATAGCATTGTTATCTTTCAGTGGAATGAAAAGCTTCCCATTTCAGAAAATTTTAACATGTTTTTAATGTAAAATATTTTAATTTCATGCTCAATATGAATTAAAGAAAAACACAACCCAACAACCAAAATGATTTTGGAGTGTTTGCACTTAATTTCTGAAACAACACACAAGAAGAACCATTATAAGTATGATTGTATTAATAATTATAATAATAATAATATGTTAATCAATAATGTTAATAATAATTATAATAAGTATAAGCATAAGTAATTGTCTTTGTTATACCCCTTTCTACCTCTCCAAACATCCAAGTGAAGGCTCACAGTATAACCTGAAGATCAATAGATTTTGTTTTGGACAAATATGCTCCACAGGAGTAGTCTTGCAGCCAAGTAGGAGTTAGAATTGTTAGAATCATCCAGGCCAGAAGGCACCTCCGAAGGTCATCTAGTCTGACCTCCCCACAGTCGCAGGGACACCCTCAACTAGACCAGGTTGCCCAGGGCCTCATTGAGCCTCACCTTGAATATGTCCAAGGAAGGAGGCTTGGTTGGTTTTTTGTTGAGTGGGTTTTTTTTTTTGTATAATGGGTGCTTCAGCTCAGGTATATATGTGGGGTGCAACTACTTCAGCGCAGCACTAAACAAGAAAGACTCTTTAAAATAGTTCCAAGGCTACTGTGGACTCTCTAATTCAAAAGCAACACTTTCCTGTTCTGAATCATAAAGCAGCCAATGCAGATCTGGAAATTTTGAGTTTGTGTTCCCTTGTGAAATGCTCTCCTGACTCCCCAATTAATTAACTACATTGTTTTAATTTCCTAGGTTGATTAAAAGAATCTTTGCTGCAGATCTGACCTTGAAGTGATGAAGGCATGGATAATTAATTCTGCAACCAAAAGGAGAGGACACAAATTGTACTTCGAGTGAACGCTGTCAAAGAAAACAGTCGCACAAGTACTGCAACATCCAGCAACAGACTGGGCTACAAACCTGTTCACAGATGAAGAAAGAACACTGAAACAAGGAGCTCATGTGTCCTTTCAAGTGATACAGTAAGTGCAATACTCATAGCTTAGTAGAACCTTCCTCTAACCTACAAACTTCCAGCACATCTTTGCAATGACTGCCAGCTAACAGCTGTCTTTGTACAGGTCCTTGTCCCAGTGGACTATCTGGAATGGAGATAGAGAACAGGGAATCTGATAGTCAAGTTAAACCCCCAGTGGCTCTGCAGAGGCCGTTAGCAGACAAGGAACTTCCAAAATAGCACATGGAAGAGCGCTCAGCAGTTCAAGCAAACTAATTTATCATAATAATTAAGTACAGGTGATCCAGTTGCATTTTATCTTAATTGTTCACAGGACTGGAACCTTCTTCTGCAGAGGCAGCTCTGGGAAAGAATTTGGTTGTGTTTTAGTCTGACTCAAGGCTATTAAACAGGCACCTTTTAGTTATATGTTTTGGCAAACTTGGCTTTATTTTCCTGTGTGTGAACTATGGCATTACTTATGGTCGTTATATCCAGTGCTGGAGTCACAGCATGTAACTCAAACACTCTATTAGCATTGGAGTTCAGCCAAAGCCCACCAGAGTTGAGTCTTAACCATTCGGGTGGGTGGCTAACACCACCAGCTGTCAATGGAGACAAAATAGAAGTAGCTACTCCCTGGCAACACTTATGGCTTCCTACAGCTGAATTAAAATATAGAACATGTTAGTTTCAAAGCTCATCTGTAAAGGTAGGATTACACTTCTTGGACAGAATAATTTATAACTGATTGCATTAACTAAGTTATTTAAATTATCTTATCCGTGACAAATTTCAAATTGTGGGCTAACTTGCTACCCTGCATCGATGACATCTCTATAAATTCTGTAATGGCATGCAATTTACGTTGAAGTCCCAGGAGATATCTGTGAAGACTAGTCAAATATCTGCAATTAGCAAAAGCAATATATCAAGTAAACAGAAATTCCGTTCTCATGTAGATATCTTTTAAGGCTAAATACTGAAGTCTTTGAAAACCTGTGAAGCCTATTGAACACAAAATTATATAAGCATAAGCATTTAAGGGTAGGAAGGTTTCTGCCCCCTGGGAAACATTAATATGGTCAAGACACCAGCCAGCCTCATTCATTTAAACTTGCTTTCAAAGGTATTTTAAGTCTTAGCAATATAAAAGAAAATACAATTTCATAGTACTTGAAAAATGGTAATTCTGGGAAAGCTTGTGTAATTAAGAACGTTTTGTGGTATGTTCATACAACTTGACTGCATATTAATGTGTCCTGATATTTTTCTTACATAACAGCAGTACGAATTCAGTCTTTACAGTCAATGAAACACTCACCTCCCCAGTGCTCATCACACACTGTGAACAAGGTGGTTTTATTGGCTAATCCTGGGAACACACTGCTGCACTCCATAACAATAGCCTGAGGAATCATTATGATGCAGGACACAATCCAGATAATTATAATGCTGTTCCTTGCTCGCTTGGCTGTGCTTTTAAACATCAAAGGGTGACAAATTGCATACCATCGATCCAAAGCAATGCAGCTAAGTGTTAGTACAGACACAGAGACTGAAACTGTCTAAAGAAAAGGAAATATTATGTAAATGTAAATGTATTTTTTCAGAGCTTTAAAAATTATTTATTCTAAGTATTTCTCCAGAGTTTTAAAAATTATTTCTGTTTCCAACACAGTTAATTCTTTATCTGCAATTATTAATTAGAAGTTATTCCCAGAAAAAAAGCTCCTTTTAAAATCACATATAACAGAATTACAACAGGTACTGTAATCCGCTGTAGTTCCACTAGAATCATGGGGATGGTTCACAGATTAGGGTGCTACCCAAACTGAGCGGGTGCAGCAGGGTCAGATCCTGAAAGTGCGAATTCATGCGACTTAGAACTTGCAAAACTTTACCTGAAAAATTACTTTTAAAGCATTAGACAACTAATTAGATCTTTTTTTTTTTTATTTGTTGAAAAATTTTGTTTGCTTGTTTTCTATGTTATATTTGAATACCAGTGCCATTATTTTGCCTTTTCAGTTCTCACAGGAACAAGGGAAATCCAGGGTCTCATAAAAAACCAAACAACAGTCAATCATCTTAAGGCAGACTAAGTCATTTTACCTTCTGTTCAGCATATGCAATAACCTATCGTTTTGTTTTTATTCTTTTACTCTCTACACTAGGTGATCATTTCACTTTCTATTCGGACTTTCTTCGTAAGATGGAAGCTTTGCATCAAGTTTCATGATTTTGATTCTATCAAGCAGATGACACAGTGTGGCTCCTCAGCCCTACAGGTACCTGCTAAAAATATAATTTTTCCCGGAGGCACAGGGCGGATTGCCTGCATGCATTCAGCATTCTGCTTAATTATTTTGATTTATAATGACTGAAAGGCCAAGTACTTGTCATTCCAGTATATACAGTCAGTCATTTAACTACCTACTCTTAGAAAAGGTGTTTGTCAATCATTTTGATGGAAATAATGTCATAACTAATTAAGTCCAAAGGCAACGAATGGTGGCAATTATTGTTCAAGGCAGACAATCTGATCAGCTCCCAGTGAATTAGAATACTTTGACTGCTTCTAAAATACAAAAAGTTGCTAGACGTATATGAAATCCCAGACTCCCTTCAGAAGTTCATATTCCATGTCCTGGATGCTTGTGCAGCTGTTTAGGTCTACACTCGCAGAGTATAAATTACTATAATTAGAATCATAGAATCATGGAATCATAGAATGGTTTGGGTTGGAAGCGATTTTAAAGATCATCTAGTTCCAACCCCCCAACACCTTCCACTGGATCAGGTTGCTAAAAGCCCCATCCAGCCTGGCCTTGAACACTTCCGGGGATGGGGCAGCCACAGCTTCTCTGGGCAACTTGTTCCAGTGCCTCACTACTAGTGTCTGTAAATTCTATTTATAGACATTTTTATTACTTTACATCCCCTCTGTATTAAAACAATTACAAAAAGTGAAGAGCATCAGGCAAATGTTCCAGAAAGTGTATTGCCTAACTCTAACAATGAAATGGACCAAATACAGTATTTATTAAGATGAACACATTCTGAAATGGAACAGACCCTTGATCCTCAGCAGCTACCCTGAGATACATACTTCAGTTGCAGGCATAAGCTTCCATCGGATTATCGCTATTAGGAAGATGCTATTATTCTTTCTCATAATACGGGTAATGTGCACACAAACACAGTAAAATAATACCTGTAAGTAGGGAATCACTTTGCAGAGGGGCTGCCCAAAGAACCACGTTTCTGTGATGTCCACTACCAAAGTTGCTGGAAGACAAGTAATTGTGACCAGAATGTCAGCCAGAGAGAGATTCACTATGAAATAGTTGGTAACTGTCCGCATGTGATGATTCTTCCACACTGCAATGCAAACTGAATAGGGAAAGACAAGTTAGTGAAATGGAGCTGGTTTAGGGAATGCTTCAATGGGAAAACACTTGGTTTTGCAGAATGAAGAAAACATTTGTGTCCTTTTATAAAATACAGATTATCTGAATATGCAGTTCGGTGTCAGAACTGTGTTTTCCTTTAAAGTGGAAACAAGACTGTACATGAGAAACTTAGTCCACAAAGAGTAGTTTTTCAAAGATCACAGCAAGGGAAATAACCTAATTTATAAACCAGTTTATTTTACTGTAAGTACTTTCTTCACTAGCTATTCACCCAGCATTCTTCATATCTGTTTTAGTCCATTGGCTCTAGTGTACAGCAATGCACACCTACATTTGTAGAAGATTGTTTGTTTGTTTTGGTTTTGTTT
>VXBW01005609.1:210051-221530 GCA_013400375.1 Thinocorus orbignyianus | reverse complement strand
TTTTTTTTTTTTTAAATGATGGTATGATTCTCAATTCAAATTGCTACAGCCTGAAATCTTGTAAACTGTATCAAGACTACAGTCACTTTATAAAACATTTTGCTGGACATAATGTATGTATTGCATCTGCAGAGAATCTGTAACAGTTGTATGGTCAACTGTGATTTGAGGTGAGTAAATAAAGGTAATATTTGCAGTGTTAGGTGCTGTTTAAATGTGGTATATTTTTGATGATGATTACTGGGATCAAAAGCAGCATGTAGTGAACGTTCTATAAGATGAGCCTTTAAAGATTGTTTTATATCTTCTATTTCTTTCTTTTTTCAATTGAATAGCTTTTAGAAATGAGGTGAATTAGTCCTTTAACATGGTTGTACTAAATTCTTAAGCTATTGCACTAAAAATGCCAAAATTGAGTCTTATAAACTAGCCTAAAGTTTTTTTAATAATGTGGAAGTAAAACTCAAGAGATTGTAGCAATCAACAGCTTTTGAATGTTTTCTATTGAGTCACCAAAACCTCTTAAACGCTGATACACAAAGTTTTCTAGAAACACTGCAGGACTTCTTGTAAGAAAACAGTTCAACTCATTGTACATCAAAGGCTCTTCTGTAAACAATAATTCATTCATCATGCAAATCTGGATAAAGATTCCAAGTCTTCCTAATTTGTCAGGATACAGTGCTAGGCTTAATTTAGATATATTAAACAGATCACAGAATGCTACAGAAAAGAGTTAGAAAGGTCCTCAAGACCAAATTTAAAATAGAATCAGAGTTAAGCCATTCTTCTATGAAACTAGCTACACAGAAAGAAAATGACACAGACTTCAAGGCACATAAGCTCTTGAGATTAGATATGTCTTTAGATTCTAGGAAGGATGGCGTGCCTGAAATCTTACGTCCATCTTCCAGCTGCATCAGTTGATCTAATAAAATGTATTACTTCGTTTCACAAAACTTGTCTTGCTTACGTCTTTAGACCGCATAACTACAGCAAGACTAATACAAAACTCTTGCTGGCAAGTTTACATTTTAAAATGTGTTACACTTGAAGATGTCATGCCTCTCCTAAATGTGTTGTAGTGTTTAACTACCTCCCCTATTAACAAACACCCACCCCCCCCCGCAAAGTCTTCTAACATCTAATCTACTTTTCTTTTGCTGCTACTTATATCTTTTTATTTTCTTTTTCTTTTTTTTTTCTTTTTTCTGTACACAGGAGAGCTTTTCACTGCAGTAACACTTCACATGTAAATATTGTTTTTGCATCTTTCCTCGGGTTTCTTTTCAGACTGTACAACTCCAGAACTCTTTGTCTTTTGCTGCTGGTCATTTTCTGCAGCTATCCTCATTGCTGTTGTCTGGATGGGCTTCAGACAGGACCACACCTTTGCTGTCAGAGTGCAGTGACTAAAATCGGTGCAACGCTGATTCAAGACTAGAGCTTTAGCAGGAGCTGAGATTGAAGCACTTCTTCATGAGGGTTGTGTTTAGACATTTAGGGTTATTGTAGGACAAAGAGAGAAGGAAAGGCTAGGTGGCCTTCAATTTCCCTAAGGGAAGGTGATTTTATCAACTATCTTTTTAGCATGTAGGCTTCCAAGTTTCATGTAAGACTCCTATTATGCCACAGTAGATGTTCTTTGCGTCATCCCACATGTTGTAGGCATGTTTCCAAATTCTATAGCTTTTATGAATGTAATCTTTGATATACATCTATCATGCTCTTGCAAATCCCTCCACAAAGCACTTCACTGCTTGATAAAATCTTCCACAGTATCCATTTCTTCTATTGTTTTCTTCATGAATAGAGAATTTCAGTTTCTCTTAGCTGTGGCCTCAGAAAGGCCTCTGAAAGGCAAGGCTTACAAATCAAAAGCTTAAATCATGATATTAATAAATATTAACTGCTTTTTCTTCCCATTTAGGTGATTTGAATTACCTACTAAAGCGATTATTTTTGTAGCATATCATGATATTTTCAATATAACTATCCAGGGGTTTATATTGTCAGTTGGTACATGGCATTACTAAGTTATAACTCATTCTGACAATGCAGAGGCAGCACATAACAAGGAAGATAATATATTGCTGCCCCTCTGGAATGTTGTTCACAGCTGGAAATGCAATGCTGGGGAAAAAATGCAAACAGTTTCACTTTCAATAATGTTAATACTTTGGGTTTTTACTTCTGGCTTGTTCGTTTTCTTGCGTGCAATTCATATTGAAGTGTGGTCCTGTGTTGTACCTGGGCAAAAGTTAATAGCAAGTGGCAATGTTTTTCCGTACTTTTAATTTCTTTTATCAATAGTCAAAAGTTAAACAGAATGTTGTTTCAAAAGTTCAGAGTTTAACCACTTTGTTCTCATGCTACGGTTTCAACAATCCTGTATTCTACCTGATTCAAACAAATGCGTCGTTTATGGCAAAGGCTGTCAGTGCCTAAAGGTGCCAGCTTTAAGCAGATATGCACGCCCTTTGGCAAGGTCTAGTCTCATTCCTGTGCTGACCTGTTTGGGGAAAGCACCTGCACATAAACATCATTTCTGGGAAAAGAAATCCATTAAGTTAACAAGTGTGAGGTCAATCTCATTGGTAGCAAACCATACCAGAAATCAATTCAGAGCATTTTGCATGTTGTATTCAAAGCTTTCTATCAGTATGAGCAACTGAAACCTCATGATACCCTAGAGAGCTAAGAAAATACTATCATTTTCATCTTTGATGCGAGGAAATCAAAGTGCAGAACAGAATTTGCTAAAGGCCATACAGTGAATCAGACACAGGATAAGACACTTGGACTCCTAATTGTCAGGCCTTCCAGATCACACTGGCTTAACACAGATGGAATTTAGATGAACTCCAGTACCTGCTATTTCCTCAGAGAAATATAAAGGACTATGCCCCTTGCTACTCGGGGAGTAACAGTATGCAGGAAAGCCAGTGTAGAGCCAAAGTAACTCTGTATTCCTTTGAATTCTACTCTAGGGGGGAAAGAGGCACCGGAAAGGTGGAAAAAACAATAATTTAAAAGCATAGAAATGCAGGACAACTTGTTACCATATATTTCTCTGTTTATGCTTATGTGTTTCCCCTTTTCACCTCATCTGTTCTTTGCAGCATAGATAATTTTCCAATCTTTGTACGGCACATAGCACAAGACCATCTTAATTAGCATATTTACATACTACCATAGTAATTGAGTATCTCAGAAACTTATTCCATGAATGTATACAAAAAATGAGTTTGTGTAAAAAAGCCTCTGAAGATAAAATATTTTTAAAATAGTCCAGCTTTTCTTTCTGTTCCTTGCCCTCTGCTGGTTGCAGCATTGTTTTCAACCTGTGCAAGCATTGACAATGTTTTCCTTCAGTGCAAGGCTAAACTGAGTTGGGAGAGGTTGCTATGAGTTATTTGAATAGGACAGACAGGTATAAATGACAGAAAGTTATTTCAAAATATTCCTTCCAGACTTGATGTCTTTCTGAGTCGGCTGCAATACGAGGTTATTCAGTAGACTTGGACAACAGCTTCACTGACATACCATTGATCTAGCAGATCATTGAGAAAGACACTCTAGCCTGTGGTTCAAAAATCATTATTTTATAGCATGCAAATTCGTTTGACTGTGCCACTGAACATATTATTACTAGTGAACTGTCAAAACACAAGAATTTTGTATACTCTCCAATCTCAGTCTTTCAAATATGCATTTTCATCTCAGATAGCTCTTGAGAGAAGTGGAGGTGCTTAGCTCCTCTATACACCCTGAAGAAATGTGCTAGGGAAAGGAAGCTCTGTAAGGTGAGAAAGACCATCTGCCCATACAGAGTGATAGAGCAGAGAGCTGTGGCTTTCTGCTCAGCTTGTGGAAGAGAAGTAATGATAAGAAAGGTAGTGAAGATTCTCAAGCGGGAGTGCATTTTACCAAAAAGTGCTCCAAAATCATAAAATAGGAGATGATGTCAGCACTGGCCTTCCTATAACACCTGGGAGACACCACAGAGTTAACAAAATGCCTGTCTAGTGCGGGCACAATGTAGTGGCCCTAACTGAGCTCTTCAGACCTCAGCTGAAAATCTATGAGATACTAAAACCAACTCTGAATAAAACCTCAATTTAACATTATATGAAAATCTCTAATGCAACCTTTGATGTTCCCAGCTATAAATGGGAGTGAGAAGGAAAGTGGGGAAAAAAGGTATTAACACAGACATTGAAGAAAAGAGGATCAGAATTTGGGGGAAAAAAAAAAAAAAAAGAAAAAAAAGAAAAAAAAAAGGTGGGAGAGAAATGTAACTCAGAAACGTTCCACTACCATGTAATGGAGTATCATTACTTGCTGAGTGCATTTTACTATTTTCTGTATTTTTGTGTTTATGAGAACCACTCAAAGTTACATTTAATGGCTGAAAATGAAGACGTGCAGGCCATCTTTCACAAAGAGCAGCTATTTTTTTCTAATGCTTATGAAACTCATAAATCCTTTATTTGACTGCTGATGCTTTCATTTCCTTCTGCCAGAATCAAGAGCTTTATGCAAAACGGTTGCTATTCCCACTTCTGCCACACAGTGTCAGTGAAGGTTTGGAAACTAGTTTGAGTTGCCAGGCTGACAGTATTTGGAAAAATTTGTGGAGGCTTTCCCCAGGAGAGAGAGGGCGGTTCTGAGTTAATAAAGCTTGCTTTTCAGAACGTACCCTCCAGAAGTTCATGATCTCCCACCTCCAAAACAGTCTCACAGGCAAGTCCCAGGAAAGCCTAAACATAAAAAATTCAAATCAAAGTTAAAATTTAAGACAAATGCTATTAGAAGTCCATCAGGAAAGCTTCATGTACCTCATTATATTCCTGGAAAAAAAAAAAAGCAAAAACCAAAAAACTCTCAAATACAATGATACAGTGAGATTGGTATTTTTCACATACAAATTCAATCGCTGTTGGTTTAGTGTCCTGGGGCATTTTAATTAGAGGCTACAATGCCATCTATTCAATTAGCATAGCTCATTGTATCTCAAGCTGAATATGAAAATAATACAAAGGGTCCAGCTGGTAGAAAATGCAGCTGCTTGCCTCCTGGAAGATTTACGCTATCTTGAGCATGTTAAACATTGTGCTGCAGTTCTTTCACTGATGGACTGCTGGTCCAGCTGTCAATTTGTTTTTTACGTGTCAACCCTAAATCCTTTCCCTAACACTCCAGAAGTCTTGTCAACCTCTTACTCAATGCGTCATCTTCCAGTGTGACTTCTAGGTCAAAATAGAAATGTAATTTCCATAACTAGTGATACGTGACATATCCTTATTTAAATGAGTTACACTACCTCTTATCTCATTTTTGGGAAATAATAAATCCCAGATGGATATACACAGAGAATTATAATTTTCTTTCCCATTGTAATAAACTTAATTATTTTATTTTGCTTCGGTATTTCAGTATCACGACTGTCTGGCTAATATATCATAATAAGGCCAGGCAGCAGTCATATGGAAGTAAAGCCGTGATTATAAGCACTGGTCATCAGCATCTCCATACACAAGGCAGAAAATTTCTAAGGAGCTTCACTCCGTCACAATATTTTACAAACAAACAGTGATTAAAAATGTGTTAAATTAAAAACCTCCTAGCCCCCCCCCCAAAAAAAAAAAAAAAGATAATGAATTGTTTCTATGTGGCAATTAGTTGGTTCTTCATACATCACTCGTCCTTGGCCTTTTCTGATGATGCCATTACCTACTGTGAAGCAAGGTCTGGGTGGTGGGTGTCAAGCAACACTGTCATGTTGAAAGGAAGGCTGAGTAAACAGGCTACGAAATGGGATTGTAGAGAGGTAGAGTCCCAGTGGAAACACTGACTAGATGCACACTGTCAAAAGGAAAAACACTGTGGTTGAAAATACTTTCATTATGAACAATTCCTGATTGAGGATTCTTCCGCTTTAAGAGTCTAAAAATTGGGTGCTTATTTTATTTGTTTTAGGAAGGCTTTCCACAAGTCTTTCAATAACTTTATTGATGAACTTGATTAAGGGGTAAGAAGCACTTTAACTAAATTGCAGAGGCTATTTAATTAGGGGGGTTTAAGAAGAGCAGTGAGAACTTCCTTGAATAGGAATATGATATCTACTTCCTAGTATGTCCATCTCTTACCCACTATTAAACTCTAAACTCAAAATTTACTTCATATTTTACATAACTAATCTTATCTGAAAAAAAAAAGTCCAACATAAGACCTGGTTTATGTTGAAAAAGTAATAGAAAGAATGACACAAAGAAAAGACACATTCTATACGGTATTTATTATTAAAGAAATATTGAAAAAAAAAATCCTACAGCTGGTAATAACATCCAAACAGATAAGAACTGTCCTTGAATATGTGATGCGACAGCTGAAAAGATGGACAATATTCTGGGCTGCACACACAAAGGAATTGCATGGCCTGCCAGCAAAGTGATAGCTCCTCACCAACAAGGCACAGTAGATGTGTCAACAAATTTGAACAAAATCATGGAAGCATGACAAAAGAAGTAGGCAGTGAGGCCGTGCTCCCTATGTATCACACATAAACAAGTATATATGTGTGGGTTTCATCACCTTTTTTGGTAGTAAAACTGTAGGAAATATAGCTGCATGATTCTGAACACAGGGAATATTAAAGTACTTTGTTGAACATCAGCTTCATGAAATGTACTAAAGTGGAACTGTCTCCCACAAAAGGCAATGAGAGTTTACATAAATAAAACAGGTATACAGCAAGTTTGCTTGCATCAATACATTTTCTGAGATGTTTTCGAGCTACCAAATGCCCTATTGTACTCAGGCTTTTAAAGGGTCTTATGAGTTGTGGGTTGTGGGTTACTCATGTTCTCCAACCCACTTTATTTTCTGTACTGCATTATTATCATGCCAGAGCAGAATATAAGAACTAAATTCTACTTGCTGAAAACTTATCTTTTCAGATTACAATTGGGAGTAATAACACAACCATCTAATTGGCACAAGATTAATTTTCTAACTCAGTCACATTACATAATCTTAGGCAATTAACAATCTTACGGAAATGGCAGATATTACCAGAAGATCAGTTATGCTATAAAAACAGAGTGTCATAAATGCCAGGTTTGGTCACCTCTGGAGTGTTTTGGGTCTAAATAGCAGAGTGGGTCTTCAGAACTCTCACCCCAACAGGTTTGAGAATGTGTAAAATTAAATGGGATAAGTTTTTTAAATGTTTCCCCTGTTTATCAGGAGTAAGCCTTGAAATTAAAATGAAACAAAACCAAACCTATTCAAGACATGAAACACCTTTTTCAGCTCACCTTTCTTCAGCCTTGGGCATTGCCCTTTTTCGGAGGCGGGTTGAACAGGACTGTGCTATTCACACTAGGCAGAGTTGCTTTTCTACACAAAGAATGGTAATGGAAAGTGGCTTTAGTCATCATTCATCCAGCAGATAAAGGCGACTCTCATGCTGGTATTACAAAAGTAAACCCCTTTCAGTGTCAGATTCCTGATGTAATCTGGACAAAATTAAATGCAATAACTTAAAATGTGATTAAATGAGATATGGCTCATCGATGGCAATCAAATAAGATTCATGAAGATCATGGCACCATACATGACTTATACAATTCTACCAACACACGCATGTGTGCATAGTCCTCAGTTTTCACCAGATACCTTTCAAATGGTAGCAGCAGCACTTGAGACAGTGACTTATTGATGGGCATTGACCAGGACTTTGCTGTTAGAACTATACACAAATGTATTCTTCTTCAGCTCTAACAAAAACAAACTACAATGTGTAAAAACTAAATTAATACTGTTGAGGTCTTTGAGTCAGAATATGAATTCTTTGGGGAAAGGACCACGATTGGGTTCTGTACAAAACTCAGAGTAACTGAGTCAATGTAAATTTTAATATAACATTTATGTTATTGTAACAGTTAATGCAAAATAGATAATAAATAATAGATCAATCCAGAGAAGAGTAATTCTCTGTCAATTAAATTTGGTCTCATTCTGCATTGGAAATTAAAACAAGTGCCACTGAATTGTGTGAGTAAAGAAAGTTTCTGAAATCTCCCACTGATGTCCTGCATGGTCTCTTAGGTCTGGAAGCCAGCATTGCTGAGGACTTTCAAGCTGGGTGCTGGCAGGTTGTGTGATCTCAGGTCCTGCCAGCTCTGGGGAGGGCTGCCAAGAGGCCCAGCAGCCCAGCTGGTGGGACACCAGGAGGCTGCTTGTTCTGCGTTCAGTCTTTGATCAAATCAAGTGATCTCTGCTGTATTTTGATTTTGATGAATGCATGATCCCTGGGGGAAACCATTCCAATGAAGAGGTTCTGACTCATGCAAATGAATAACTTACACGAGAACCATTCCCATTCTTTACCTGTATAAATCGAGTTAAATGTATGGAGTTGTACATTGCTTATTGATCCCTTGTGGTCTTACTCCAGTTATCAACTGTTTTTTGTGGAATGACCATGTCAGTAAACAAAGACCTCTGTACATCCTAAAAATATTTTTCCTCCTTTGATTACCTAGTTTTCTACTTTTTACTAATGTTTTTAATGCAAAGTTTTCAAATAAAGAAGAAACAGATATTTACTCTACAGTCAACCTACATTCTCCATGAAAAAAGTCCTGTGTTTTGCACTAGCTACTTCATTGCTGTGCAGTGATAAAGAAATCTTTGGGTCTTGTTTGCAAAACAGAAAACAGAAAGTCCTTGTCCTGAACGCCTATTCTGCTTCTAGTGATAAAAAGCAAGCAAGTGAAGAAGAAAATAGAACAAGGCATACTGATGTTATCATCTGGATTTCAGATTCTCTGAATGTGCATGTAAATATGTCCTAAAAACTTCTATTTCTTCTCAGTGGCTTGCACTGAAATCTCT
Organism: Thinocorus orbignyianus; assembly: GCA_013400375.1. Taxonomy (NCBI): domain Eukaryota; kingdom Metazoa; phylum Chordata; class Aves; order Ciconiiformes; family Thinocoridae; genus Thinocorus; species Thinocorus orbignyianus. Next base: position 212,626 of record VXBW01005609.1, on the reverse strand, counting down.
GGTAAGCACCACAGGCACATGTGAGAATCACTGGCACGAAGCACATGAGTGCAATAACGAAGTTTGCATTCAAATGCAGGCTTGCTAACCGTTTCCACTTTAGCTGGTTTGTGCAGCAGCTTGGACAGTGGATGTCAATTCTCCTGATTAAACTGAAAGGTAAATAGCAATGCAGACATTGTTATATGCTACTACAAGTAGAATTCCTGCAGTGCAGCTTGCTCAAGAGCCCAGTAGATGTCAATCAAAGTTCAAGCTTCTGATTCTGCCCTTGGTTCTTAATTAACTGTCAGAATGCTTCAGTTTAGTTTATTACCAATATCTGAGGGATATGCTGTGCCTTCCACTTGCACAGATGCTATTACTAGGACACATTGAGTCTCTTCATCCCATGTGAATGCACAAATCAAAATAAGAGGCAGAAATACAATTTTTCAGTACCACACAGGGAAGCATCTTTCCTGATAACTTACGTGCTATCTGAATGGAACATGGAGAAAATAAATCAAAGCATTGACTTGACATGGCACGCTAGTCCAGCAGCATAGGTCAGATATAAGCAGAGGAACACACTGCATAATTAAGGACGATACCATAAAGCACTCTTAGCCACTAGAACTCTCTTTAGAACCATTTATGCTCTGTTTCAAGAAGGTCTGTGACTAAATCCCAGCTTCACCTTGAATAAGGATTTTTCAAGCAGGAAAAATTAGCTTCTGAGAAACTTTGAAACGTGTGCTGCTTTATATCAGCTTTTCAGTGGCAGACAAAAATTTCACAGAAACATCTTTGGAAAGAGCATTAGACCACATCTATTTCTCTCCTCAAAATCGTGTGAGCCTGCAATCAGTGCAGTATGAGCTTTCTTGCATAAAGATGAGACAGTGTTTAGCTAACGAGCACCTGCACCTGCAGATCCCACAACTTGCCCATAAACAGAAGCAGCAGTTTGGGTGGGTGAGGTCCGTGTAATGCATAAAGGCAGTTTAAAGAGCAAACGGCTCAGGCAACAGCAGTCTAGTCAAAGGAAAGGTGGATGGACAGCCAAATGCTGGCTTCCATCCCAAGCCAAAAGATAACAGATGCAAATGTCAGGGAGGAGTGGCTCTACATCAGCACCTGTGTCATCTCTATTTGCAAGAGCACAGAGAGGAGGGCTCTTCTCATGGCTTCAGGGGAGAAAAGGTGTGAGAGCTCAGGGGGAAACAGGGTGAGAGCTCCTAGGGCTGAAGATTTGACCTTGACTCTTTAAAGGTAAGAGGACAGCCTGTTTACAGTAGTGGTGGAGGCAAATATGTAAACATAGGCAGTTCTCCTAATACCGTCTTTGCTCAAGATCAGAACAGAGCGTGCTTTTTACCCTAGTTTCAAGTGCCCCCTCTTTGCGAGGGCTGTTATCCTTACACCACCTGTCAAGGTGGCTGCCGAGCAAACATGCTCAGTCTTCTGAACAGCTCAAGCGTAACCTCTTTGGCTGAAAACTCACTGGTTTCATCAACGTGCACACTGGATGTTTACAGGCAGTTGCTGTACCATTNAAAAAAAAAAAAAAGCCGTGCAAAATGTTTACTTTAGCTGCAGTCTTATTTGCATCCCGCCTCGGGAAGCTTTAGAGAGCTTGCAAGGGACAGCCCTCCCATGCATAAATTCCTCAGAAAAAACATGAATGGATGGAAGACCCGTATGGCAGGGCTGGGCGGGCCAGCGCGCCGCTCCGTTCATGAAGCTGTCAGCGATGTAAATAGAAGAAGGCAAATGACTCCCGCAAAGTGGGTTCTCAGGGCGGTCAAACCACGCGTGGGTTGCTCTCTGTCCCCCCTTTCCCTCCCCTCCAGCTCCCACCGAGGATGCTTCTGCCTCCGGCGGGAGGTAGCACGGGGGTGGTGCGGGCAACCCCCGCATCCTCCCCCCGCCGCCTCCTTCACGGCTGAATGGGAGCGGGCCGGGCTGAGAGGCGGAGCCGCCGACCGGGGCGGGCAGGGCGGTAGACTGATGGACGGACGGACGGACGGACGAACGGACGAGCATTCAAGCACCTAGGTCCGACCGAGAGGACTGGGAAGCGGCCGCCAGCCCAGGGCTCCGCATCCCTGGGGTCCCTCCGGCTCAGCTCAGCCCTTCTCCTGCGCAAGAGGAGCGGTTCTCACGCTTGGCCGAGCAGCCTTAACTTAACTGGGGGCGTCTGTGATTTCAGCTGGGGAAACCAACCACGCACCCCCAACCCTTACCCCCCACCCTGTTTTTCAGCCACTCTCCGTGCAAGCCCCCACCCCGGCAAGGGGGAGACCGGGAAGTTTTGGGGGAGCGCCACTCACCCAGGACGTTCCCGACGAGCGCCACGATGAAGACGACGATGTAGCCGGCGATCAGCGCCCATTCGTACTCCTTGGGGTGCAAATACTCCTTCCAGAGGTATCGCAGGAACTCCTCATCGTCGTAGTCGGAGGAAGGGGTTAAAAAAGCCTCCCGCGTTTCGTTTAGCTCCGGTCCGAAAGTCCAATTCCTGTACGGAGGGGAGCCATCCTCGGGTTGAAGCCCGGACATCCCTGGGGGTTCGTCCGGGGGCTGGGGGGGA
>VXBW01005609.1:59483-210032 GCA_013400375.1 Thinocorus orbignyianus | reverse complement strand
TAATAAAAAAAAAAAAGGCCAAAAAGAGATCCTCTCAGAGCGTCCGAGCTTTCTCCCCTCCGTCCATCGAAGCTTGTGGTTGCCGGTGCGAAAAGCGGGGTGTGGGGAGAAAAATGACGCGGGAAGTTACGGGAGCCAATGCAGGAACAGGCTGGGGATCCGCGTCGGTCCCCAACCCGCCCCCAGCAGCCTTTTCCCCAGTCCGGCACCTGCCCCTGCTGGAAAAGTCACGTCCGNCTCCCCCCGCACCTTCTTCTCCCTCATCTTCATCCCCGCGTCTCTGCTCCCGACCCTGCTCCTCACTGGTCCACCCTTCTTCCGACTCCGGTTCCCCTCGGTTTCTCTCACACAGGCACTTTTTAGACCTTTCTACATTAAATACCATATATATTCAAGATATTTTTAGATTAAAGGCAGTGGAAGGCTGCCGTGGAGGCAGCACAGGGTGAAGAGAACCATTAGAAACGAGTGGTTAATGAGGCTCTCTCCTTTTTCTGTCTCTTTGAAAGTTGGGCTGAGTGGGGCTAAATTAGAGGACTTAACCTCGATGGAAAAATCCCGAGGAGCACTGATCAGACAAGTGTGGGGGTTCATCGGATTTGGAGCTCACTGAGAGCTCGCTGTAGGCTTGAGTGTAGCATGCAGACTCCCTGTGTGGAGGTTATTTTAAATGTCCAGCTTGGGATCTCAAGACAGCAACTGCCCCTTAGCTATTCTAAATGCAGCTGAGCTGGCAGAAAGCAACTCAAGAAAGCCCAGCAGTGCTAGTTAAATGATGTGATAGGATTCCTGGCTTATGGTCATTGCTTCTTGAATTATTTTTATACTTTGCCCACTGCACAGTTCCCAAAAGAGAAGGGATAGGTCTGGACCTGTCCCTCCCCTACTGAAAAAAATCCCTCATATTCAGGTAATCTGTTTAATTCCTAGCTGAGGAATTTCATGAGCCTGTCATAAGCACCGCTTCTGTTGTGAAATGACACACCCTGCTCAGTTAAGCATTTCAGTGCAGACTCTACACCTTCATTGGGATGGAAGAACTGTCACGGTGGGCCTCTACTTCCAACACAGAAGTGTTAACAGAGAGGGAGATACTCACAAACATTTTAGTGCTTACCTCTAGAACAACTTCAGGTTCCTGAATTATTCTTTACAGTTTTGCAACCTTCTCTGTTGCCTCCGAAGAAGCAACACCTACACCTGGTGTTGCCTTTGGGCACCTGCTTCTACAGACCTGCTCTCTTTGCTTTGGGTCACTGTAAAATAAACAAAATTACCTTTCCTATTCCACAGGAACTGACATTCCACCAGAACTGACATTCTTAGAGAACAAACCAACCTTGTTTAAGGCTGAATCATTAAAGAGTGCTATATACTTGGATATGCAGGTAAGATCAGCACATATGTTAGAAAGGCAGACTTTGCAAGCATCATAAATAAAGATTCAACAACCTGCAATTAATGTTATCCAAGATTATATTATCTGAGGTCTGAGTTTTGAGAAGTGATTTAAACTCTCCTGAGAATGTGGCAATGCAGGGCTACTTGATACAGAAAGAGAGACATATCTAAGGAGCTTGTCATGGTCCTTGCTAGTGATGGAAAGACTGAGAGCATGGACATTTGGTGATCAGTAACAGACAACTATAGTGATTCTCCAGCTTATTTCATGTGTGAAAACATTGGTCCATGATTACAATATTTGCCATAAATTCTGGAACAGATAATGCCCTTTTTTGACAGTGCTTTTCTTTCTTCCTCCCTTCACCAATAGGAAGGACTTGAATTAAAATGTGTAAACATTAACAAACAATGTGGTTTTGTGAAAAATACATCTTAGGGATCATAATTTTTTCAGCAAGATTACATGTTTGATTAATGAAGGCATAAATAAACGATTATGCAGATTGATAAGATGCATAGATTTCGTATTCCTAGAGTACTGTAAGACATTTGCTTTGACTGATACAGCACATTCTGATTAGGAGGACAGGATAGTAAAAAATCAATATAGCACATTATAAAGATTAAAAATGGGCTAACTAACAGGTCTCAGAATGAAATGGTGGACGAAGAATCATCAGTCTGTGCTTTTCTACTGTCAGTCCTTGACTCTGTTACATTCATTGCTCAATGACCTTGAGGAAGCTGACGAGTGATCCAAAGATCAGGGGTAATCAGCTAAACACACACACTCTCACTGCAAGTCTATAGACAGAAAGCTTCCTGTCATCTTTGATGGTATAAATAAATATACCTGTAAAAACAGATTAAGGTATGTAGAAGCATATACCATATATAGAGTGAAACTTGACTAAGTGAAAGTATTCACCATGTACAAAACTCTGCTACGGAGGAAACATTTTTCAAACTGAGACATTTTAACCACACATTTTAACATCAAGATTGAATGCCTTTCTAAAAGATAAGTGCTAGCCGAAATGGGAATTAATTCAGAAAAGTTGCATGACCTGTAGTATGCAAGAGGTCCAATTAAATGATTACAGGAGTCCCCTCTGGCTTTCTAATTTGTGAAAGCGAGTTGGTAAAACAGATTTACCTGGTGAATGTTAGTGCTGAATTATCTTTTAATTATATTATTTGCATCAAGATTAGTGCAGCAGTTTAAATCTGTTTCTTTCATATGCAAGTGAACGACAAATGCTCAAAAGTCTGTAACTGTTGTTAACTGTTGTTTTTTTTTTTTTATTCCAGTTCAAAACCTGTTCAACATATGGTTTTACAAACTTCTACAAACAAAGAATATGCCAGCTGCCCAGCACTTAAAAGAAGCATAAATTCAAGGTTATAGCTATTTACTTTCTTATCTTAGGAGAATACTGTCTGGTACTTTATTTAGCTAAATGGTTCTCATACATTGATACCTCTTCTAATCCATAACTTTCCATCACTAATCCAAAAATACTGAAATGAAATTATTAGCCCTAGAAGATATGCCTTGTGGCTTTCAGTGCCACTTATATGACATTAGACCATGTGAATATAAATCAAACACAATTTTATGCTTTATTGCATCTGATAGCTCACAGGAACTGACATTCATAGAGAACAAACCAACCCTATTTCAGCATCCAAGTTTATTGCTTTGTCAAACACATTTTTCCCCTCCATAATAATAATCCCATTGCAGACTTACATTTTTATTAATCAGACAAATAGGCAGCATTTTTTTTTTTTCCATATCTTAGAGACTAGCTCTTTCATTTGAAAAATCTATTTGAATCAGAGGATTAGTTCCATACTAGTCTAATAGCGTATTAAGATAGGAGCCTTTTATCAAAGCAGAATGAATTTTAAAGTTTTTGCAAACTTGAGTTAAGAGGCAGCTGAGCCGGAGGGTTTCTGTTCAGCCTTTGATGAACATTTTAGCAGGTGCTTTCATTCTTGGGAAGCAAACCACATAAGCACAACTACTGAAGAGAAATAGGCTGCTGTATTGGCAGTAGAGATGGATTGTATGAATATGTCCTTCCTTCCCATCTTCCTTTCACTCCTCTCCTTTAACAGCTTTTCTCTCTCCCCCTTCCCTCTCTAAAGGAATATGCTAGATGACAGTTCACTAGAAAACCACCAGCCTGTTTATTTACCTGAGCATTTCTGTTCAGTTCTGTTCCAGATTTTGTCTGCGAAGCCCCTTTGGTATCTTTCTTCCTATAACGGTATTTCAAGGTGGAAGCACTGGTTCCCCTGCAGCAGCACTAAGTAGTTTCTGAGAAGCAGATGGGCTAAAGAGTGAAGAAGGGAAGACTGTAAATGAGCAAGCAGAGAGAAGCTGAGGGCAAGAAAGACTGAGAGAAAGCCAGGTTTGGAAATCTATCCAGCCATAAATTTCTATGGGGTATTAAGGGTAGCAACTACCAGGCAGTAAGCTGTAAACAGCCACAGAAGAATAATGAACACTGTAATTTTGGTGAAATGAATGAATTAATCAGCAAATCTTACAGGTGAACATAACGATGCTCCATCACACAGTGCATTTGCAGCACCACAATTCCTGTAGGCCCCTGCTTGTCTTAGCATTAATTCAGTAATGAATTGTAGATTAAAGTGGTAAAATTAGTTTCAATGTGAGATATTATTCAAACCTGCTGTTGAATTTTTAGAACCACTGGTCATGCAAGAAGCATCCAGCAATGAACCTGGCTTAGCCAGCCTTAGGCGCTTTTCTCTTTGTGTGTAACAAGCAGGGTCCTGTTCAGCGGGATCCTGTTTTAAACAATCCAAAAGCTTGCTAAGGTACTATTACTCAAATATAGCAAGAATATCATTTATGATCTACTGATTTATTAGTTCCCAGCACCATTAAAATGAGGCAAAGCTAAGAGAACTTGCTTCCTTTCTAGCAGTGATCAGACAAGAAAACTGCAGCTGATCAGATCGTGTCATCTTCATTATTAATATCCACCAATGCAGAACATATTTGAAGTGAAAAAGTCCAATTCTAGTCTCAAATGAGACCGTAAATTAGAACTAACTCCATTCATGTCAGTAGAGTTATGCTGCTCTAATACAAATTAAAGTGATACACTATATAGTCATGCAAGTTTAGATGAAGTGAAAGCAGTATGAGAATCTGAGCCTCAACGAAAATTCTGTAGTGCAATTTGCAACTGAATTGCCTAGAATCATTCCTGTATACTACAGGTATAATTTCCAAGGTGGTACAATTCATATATTAAAAAAAAGAAAAAAAAAAAAAAAAAAGTACACTTCTCCTCAGTGTACTGAGTTCCTCCACTTTTCTTGGGTCATTTGCCTATGACAGCCAAGAACTAAAAAGGGTTAAGGAAAAAAAATGGCTTTGATTAGGAAAATGAATGTGTTCCATCTGCAGTACTCACTTCTTCACTAAATCTACAAATACTTAAAAGCAAACACATCTAATGATCAGGGCACAGATCCAGCCTCGATAGAACAAATTACAGTACACCTTACCAAAGAGGCCTCTGAATTGTGTACTGAAGTTGAAAGAAAGATGTCTGTGTAACTCTATTTTTTACAGGACAAGGCACTCCCAATGATAATTTCAGTCAACACGTTTAAATAAGTAAAAAAGAAAAAGCTCTTCTTAACTTCATGTTTATGCGAACACTGGAACTCATTGTAGAAGCCAAGGCAAATTTATTACAAGTCCATCACAGCTGTTAAATGCAGCAGTTTGCATGCAACATTGCACTCAAGAGCTCTGAAGCCAGAGAAAGCACAACTCCAAATATAAACTGTTTCTTAAAATTAATTTCCCTGGAATCTGCTCCTGACCCATTTAGAAACAGCACAGGATCTTTAGTGACATCTGACACAAGATGGATGCTTTCATATTAAGGATTTTGAGAAATAGGAAAGAAAAGGCATAAATATTTTTTTGTTTGTTTTGGTTTTTTTTTTTTTTTTTCTTCTTCTTTTTAAATAAAGATTTTGGTTATTTTAGTGATGACAAACACAACACATTTTAAGATGAATTTAGCACAAACATCCAGTGCTCTAGAAAATATTGTATTATTTGTGGTAAAGATTTTCATGGCAATTAGAGCCCTGGATCTACCCTTTACAACATGCAGCAAGGAACAACCTCTGTTCTGCAGAATGTACATTTTAAGCAGAAAAGTTAGATGAAGAGTAGCAAACAAAATAGCGACAGAGATGGTTTTCAGTGATGTATCACTTTCGGTATATGAAAGTTAAATGACACCAACCTGTGTTTCAGGCTATGACCTGTATTTTCTGTATTCATGTTCACTGACCTACTGACATAAGATCAGACCAAAAGTCCTATATTGTCTTGTTGCTTTCATCAGACTCGTTCTTACTTTGTTCTCCAATCCCTCAGAGAAGCAGGTCATATTGTGTGAGGTCAAAGATCCCTCTAATCAGTGATACGTCTCTGACAGTGTCCAGAATAGATGTGTAGAAGAGAATACAACGGTAAGGCAAGTTGAAACGATACTTTCTGCCATTACAACTTCTCATCTTTGTGCAATCTGCAAGTCAGCAGCTTCCTGAGGCAAACCATTATGTCTGGTTAATAAATAGGTCTTTACCTTTTTCACCCAGCAGTTTTGCTTAATTGTTTTCTGAAGCCATCTGCTTCCACCATAACCAGAAGAAATTATTTCCACAGTTATTTGCAGTGTTCCTCCTTTGTTGCCTTTAAAACTGTTGCTGGGCAACTTTATTTGGTTTGTTGCTCATATGTTGTAAAAATTAGAATATTTCCCTTTCCACTTTTTCTATACTACTTGTGATGCTTTTTTCCTCAGTCAAATCCTTCTTGAAAGGACCTCAATTTCAGCATCATTTTATTTTTGTTATGCAACTTAGCATGACCAGGAAACGTTGTTACCTTTTCTACTCATGCCCTTTCCTAATTCATCCACCAATATGGTGACTAACACAAGTCCAGTGTAGGTCTCTGGATCGAGTAATAGATTTCTGCTGGAAACGTTTTCCATTTTCATAAATAGTTATTTCTATTGTTTTTCTTCTCCCCTTGAACCTGTTATTAACCACAAAAGGACCTACAAGATGATAGTTCAGCTTCATAAAGAGTATTTAAAAGAACCTGAAAGTAGAAAATGTTTTGAAAACATGAGTATGCTTTATAAAATTTAAGGGAGATTTAGTAGGTATGTGATGTGTATCTTCCCTCTTCAAAAAACATGATGATTCTTTTCTATTATGTCTCTCACATGTCTAGTACCTCTACTACATCAAATTGCAATGTACACAAAATGGACTTACTAGTCCAATGTTTCAAAACTTGTTTGTAGGCCCTATAAACACCTGGCTACAAATTTGCCACCTTTCACGTCTCCTGTATTATTTTCACCTGAAGGTTACATATTTTAGTTATTAGACTAGCAATTCAGGTTTTTAATTACTTTAGTACATGTTGTGAGTATCACCTTATCTTGGAAAACTTTTGGAATAGTTTTCTCTAAATGTTGAAGAGTGGTGTACTCATTCCTATATTGTTGTACTTAGGAACTACTTGGTACGAGACGAGCTAGGTATGACTTGGGTTATATACCAAGTTTTAACCCTTTACCTTCCTTCCTCCAAAATATCATGGTCATATTCTGGCTGCTGGAGTGGTCTCCAGCTTTTGCAAGCCCCTAAATTCTTCCAGAGAACTGTCTGAAAGAGAGTTGGAGTTTGTATCTGTGTTGAATATGATGTAGGCATAACTTCTACATCCTACTGAGTACATTCATTCCTTTTGAAAGCCTACTTGCCAATATCCTTGTTTAAAACAACAATTCCAGGTTATCTACCTCCTACTTCAGATTTCAAGCCTCTGCATAGAAGCATTCATACGTATCATCTTGCTTTGGTGGGTTTGGCTTTTTTTTGACCTGTTTAAATAAGATCCTATTCATTCAGTCTTCCCCCCCCCCCCCCCCCCCCCCCATCACTTATTTGAATTTTGTTCAGTTTGCCCTATATAGTACAGCATTCTGTTACTTCATTACCAGATGAATCATCTTAAACGCTCTACTTTTCAGCATATTGGCTTTCAGATCATTAGTTTAAGACCTTCCCCATAGTTATTTTAGTTTTAAATTTCATCAATAGATTTTATTTTCCTTGGGTAGACTACCTCCTTCCTATCAGTTCCGTTTTTTCTTGATGTTTCCCATGTTCCTAATTAACTGACTTTGCTCTTCTTTATGCCACTCCTCAGATAAACACTGACACTCTGCATGCTCTCTAGCCCTGTGTATGGTACTAAGAACATTTCTCAGTACATCTTTTCTCAAAGATTTTATATCATCTGTTGCTACCATTCTATAACATGATACCTTGAGATTTCCATTTTTATGGTAAGTTATCAGGAAACAAGACAGAAGTAATCAGTAATGATAACAGTTCACAAAACTTCAAAATCATTCATATCCACACCTTTGTTCACTCTTTGCTATTTTATTTCTTAAGGTGTGAATTCATATTCTGTTTGTGAACTCATATTTTCATGTAGCCTTTAAAAACTTCACTGCTCCCTAGATAGTTTATTCCATACCTACTTTATATTTTTTTTTCCAGCTTAATAAAATATTTCAGTTAGGCAACAGGGAATTTCTTATTTTCCTCCTGTTTTTAATGATCTGCTGCATGAATATTTTTCTCAATCTTTCGATGAAGTGCCAACAGGACCTTTTAGGTGGCTATCCACTGCTTTACATTGCAACATGCAGAACTTTGCAATAATTTCCCTAACTTTTCTAAGGCTTCTTGTGATAGAAAAACACACTTTCTGCATCAGAAATTGAAGTACAATGTCATACAATTTCTGAAGAAAGAAAAGAATTTCTTATATATTTTGATCTGACCCTTCATGGATAGGCTTCTTTCAGTCTATAGGTGAAAATGCAGTGTTGTGCCAGCATAGACCGCACTGATTTGTTTTTATTCTGCAGATTGCTACTGCATCTATAAAATATATATTTACTAAAGGGATTGTTAGTGAGAAGTCTGAAACTGAATGCCAAACCAGTGAAGACCTTCATTGTTTGGGCTCTACAATGAAGCTGGGACAAAAAGAAATAACTAACAGAAGTTGTCTCTACTAGAGAATGACTAAAGCTAGAACCTTTAGTGGTGTTCTCCAGCTCCCTGAATATTGAATATTACGTTATGTATCCACTTTTTACTGGAAACGTTGCACATTTCAGTAAGTCTAACCTTGCCTGCCTATGCATTATAGAATATTATCAGTACTATTCATTACCCAATGTCCTACTAGACAGTGGCTGGCTCAGATATTTATTCAGTTAACCAACCATAAACCAACAATTCAACTCACACAAAGAAAAAAGATAATAAAATAAAATAAACCTCAGAAGCACCAAAAAAGGAAAAGAAATGTTAAAAAGTCTAGATACAGATTAGCCTTCTACTGCAAAAATTAGCCTAGCCTGAATATCAGATGAGTTCTTTAGTGAATGAAACCCATATTTTTGTGTCTCAGTCAAGCCACCTTGCATTTTACGGGTCAAAGCCAGCTTCAGTTCTCATACTAGTTGCCATGATTATAGGACAGATTTTTCTCATCCTTTTGCCACTTGATAGCTTTTGAGTCTCATATAATTCTATTTCTCTCTACTTTTAAAATCCTGTTGCATCTGTGATTTAAAAAAATATACGTGTGTGTGCTTTGCAGGATGATCCTATTATCTGTGGAGGGGAAGAGGAAGAAGTCATTTAAGGACTGTCTCTGATGCTGGTAAAGGCAACTGTGGAAGGTTTAGGCTTGTGACCAGAATTACCTACCTACTGTGTTGCACCCCAGTAGGGCTGGTAGGACCCTGGATCAGCTCAGACATGCACCAGTGCAGACACAACTGTCAATTTGGACCAACAGTCTTGAAATCCATCAGCATAGGTACCTTCCTTGCCTTTTTCCTGTGTTTATAAGCAAGATACAAGCTGCCAGAGTCATGTGTGTAAACAAATTGTTATAATCTTTCACATTGCTGTTATATTTTGGGGCACCAGCACTGAAAAGGAAAAACATGTATTTTTTTGTAAGTTGAAACCATGAAGCAGTGCTTAATATGCATTGAGTGATGAGTATGAACCCAGAGACCACAGCAGATCTGCAATCTTAGGATTCTTCCGGTAAGAATTTTCAGGGGATGTGCAATTCTTCCAGTGATTTGTGAAGAAAAATAATCAATTTATTTCAGGGTGTCAAGCTATAAACAAGACTTTCACTCCACAATACTGCTAATTCTTTCCGCTTCTACAATGTTTTTATATTGGTTGTACGTTTTTAATTTACTGTTATAGAGCAGTTTGCAAACAAGTCAGCTTTGTCTCAGTTCAAGTTCAGCTGGATCAGGATCACTCAAGATCTTCAACTAAAGGTCTAAAGGTTTCATTGTAAAGCATGAGTTGAGTTTGGGAAAGTATTATTTGAAAAATGCATTATTCGTTTTTTCCTGTCAAGTTTCTTGTATTTTTCAGTGCTTAATCCTCCTTGGATATTCCTCACTATTTCTTTTCTTCTGGATTTCAAAACTCTAGGTGTAAAAACCATTTCTTGTGAAGGTCAGATGAGTTCTTAGCATTTGCACTGCAAGCAGAATTTTATTTCATGAACTTAATGAGGATTCTGTATGTTTATACACATTATAAGTTGCTTGCAACCAATTATAGAAAACTCTGCCATCATTTAACCCCAGCTTCTAGATAGTCATCTGCGAACTGAGTTCACAGAACTTCCCTCCTATGAATGTCTGTAAAAACATAAATTTAAGGTACTCTGAGTTAAGGGGGTAAAGGATGGCAAGTTGAGCACCTAAATTTATATGAGTTGTGTAAATCCTGGCACTGCTGCTCTAACTGAAGTCCATACTAAGTCCATTAAGTCCAATCTAAATTTAAGAACCTGAAAAATCTGTCCCTTCCTTTAGCAGTTCATTTTGTATAAAAATAACTACAAATTATTCTGGGTTCAGAATATCTACTTGCATCTATAAATACTTAGTAAAGTTGGTTCATAACCTGTCCAAAGATAAATGCCTTTTGTTACAGGATTTATAAGTTGTTTCTTCATCTTCCATTCTCCTTGCCAGATAATAAGGGTGAACTGGACCATGAGATGGAGAATCTACACTCAATAAAGAGCTGTTATAAGTGCACTCCAAATTATTGGTTACATTGCTGTTAAATTTCATTAAAGGTCTCTAATTAATATGCACATACAGGGAGAAAGGGCAGTTTGGGGAATTATACAAGAATATAGTGTCATCACATAGATCAGTGGTGGTGTCCCATCAGTACTACTGTTGGATGTGTTAGTCAATCTATCATTCAAAGAGCACACTGCAGGTTTTGAAGATCTTTGTAAAAGGATAGTAAGAATGGTAAAAACAATGAGAACGTCTTTGAACAGAAGTTGAAAAATGGTGATGTTTTACCACAGGACAGATTGGGACACAAACAAATCAGAAAGGATATCAGTAAAAATGTGCCAAAAAAATGAACAGCAAAAGGAAAGCAAACTATATATTTCTGTTCTCTCTAACTCATGGCACAAGAAAGAATCACTGAATTAAATCAGTAGTGGGAAATACAGAATAGATTCAACATCTTTTATTCCAATGAGGTAAAAAAAATTAGCTACCTTATTATGAGCTAGATCTCATAATTCATACAGATAAGAATATCCAGGCTTGTCACTGTTAATTATAACAATAGGTTTGTCTTAACTTTCCTGTGTTAGAAATTAGGTGAGAGTTCTGAATTTTGCCATGGAAAATTAAACTACTTGGCATTCTATTGCTCATAGACTAACACAGTATGAAATCTGTTCAATAAACATAATAGCTGCACCTTAAAAAGAGCTGAATTTCTTTTATCTGCAAATCCAGTTCACTGTAAGTAAATTTTCCCTAGGTAAACTCTACATTTACTCTTGTCAGAAACTAACTGCAAATATGGATAATTAGAGTTGAACTTAATGTTTTCCAAGTTACATTAGCAGTTACAAACTATAAAAAGTTTAAAAGAAGGTAATTTAAGAAGAGTATATTCCTTCTTGAATATAGCATTTAACCTCTGTACATAATTAAGAAAACAGGTTTGAAGCATCTTTTGAAGCAACAGTGCAAAAGTTGTGTAAGAACTCAGAACATGGAAATTACAACTCAGATACGCATATTAAGCCCCTCAAAATTATGGCTGTGCAATGTGTGCAGGCAAGATAACCTCACAGACCTCTAGTAACAAATACATTCTTTAAGTCTGTACTTGGGTCTTACTCAGCTCTCCTTCTATTGACAATATGAGAGACTAGCATAAGTAACCTAGAAGCTGTCCTAAATTACTATTCAGTAAGTCGAGACATTTGCACAGAAACAGGTTTCCCATTCCCAGACCCATTAACAGAGCTTAATATTGTAGGTTGAGAGCACACTGGATAGCAAGCAATCCTCCAGAGAAGAGAACTGACACTACATCCTGTGCATTAATCCGTCTCCTAGGAAACAAGCATTTAATTCATTATCCGAAAACTATTCCTTCCCTTTACTAGAGACAGGTTGGCCACATCTTATTTTTCCAGTCTGTGAGGAGGAGTACAGTTGAGAGAGAATGCACTTCACCTAGCAGCCAAATACCTACTTTTGCTATTAATACCATTACAAGCAGCAGTCCAGTGTAGTGCTGATAATACCTTGGACTGTCTTGTACTGTATTGCTGTAATACTGTAGTGTAATGTCTTGTGACTGTCAATACTTTTTCTTTCAGCCTCTAGTGCAAGATGTGCACTTCCTACATAAATGGTTTGCTGATAATTTTTTTCCTTCAAATGTGACCATTCCCCATGGACAAAGAAGCACAGTTTCTTTGCTGTTTTAGAAGCTGCAGAGTTTTCTGTTAGTGTATACTAAATTGTTATTCTACTATTCACTTTCCAGCTTTTGAACTTAAATTTTATATTTGCTCTATGAATTTTTTTTTTAGTGGTCATTCATTCATAGGCACTTTTTTTAAAAAAAAAACCCAACAGAATGATGAAATTATTCACATTTAAGCAACAATACCGAACTTTAATGCCAAGAACGTTTCACTTTGTACCAGAATGTGTATTATTGTTGAAAACTTACAATTATTTCTATTGAATTCTGTGTGTATTTTTATTGCAAGTTAAAAATTTAAATAAATAAAACAAGCAGACAAAATAAACAAATTATTAAAGATTAACAAAGTAGTCAAACCTGCAGTACTCAAATAAAGTATTTCTATTTTTGGAAAGTATCTCACTCATGTAGGAATGCAACACAGAGCAACACATAGCATCCCTTTGGTTGTTCATCCTTTCCATGTTGTTTTGTGAAATAGCCTTCGATCAGTTTTAGAAAAGTTCTGCTGTTTGGAGTAGAACCTGACTTCACATGAACAGAACTTCTGCCCTCTGCTTGTCTACATGCTTGTCCCGATTGTCTATGCATGTGTTATACTGATATGTGAGGTAATGGATGCACCTTTAATGTTTTTTTAAACAGGGTCTGGGCCTGTTCTCTGGTCCTGAATTAACGTGCACAGACTAACTACATCACCACTACCCTCCACCTGGCTTTGGAACTCCTTGACTACATCACTACTGGTACTGGCTATATCTATACAGTAAACTAAAGCAAACCTAAGCAATGCCTGAGTGTGGTCTGGAAGTTGAAATAGCACAGAAACCATTTCCAACACACTGTTTTCAGGGCACCACTCATTTCCCAAGAAGCGAGTGTATCTGTGCTGACATGAGCCATGCCATGTCAACTGGTGTCATCAGAGGTAGGCTGCTGGCTTGTTTGTTTTTCCCTGGATACACCTTTTTGCCCTTCTTGGAGATGGATGTGCATTTTCATTTTTTCAGTCAGCAGAAATCTTCCCTGATTGCCATGCTTTTTTAAAGATAGACAAAGGTCTGTCAATGAAATTAGCCAGTTCCTTCTGCATCACGAGATTCATCCCATTCTCCAGAGCCAAATTTGCTCAAAAGTTCCTCGACTGTATCTTCCTCTGCTATGACTAGCGTTCATTCTCTCACCTGCTGTTACTAGACCCAAGGGGCCCAAAAAAGACTGAGAGAAAAATATTGAATTCTTTTGCCTTTTCTGTGTCCTTTGCCAATAAGTGAGTGCATTGAGCAGTAAGCCCACATTTTCCTTAGTTTTCCTTCTGCTGCTGCTGTACATTAAAAAACCTTGTTTTCATTCACTGACCTCATTAATTTCAGCTCCAGCTATCTGGCTTTTCTAATTCTATCCCTTCATGCTTAGATAACATCTCCATATTCCTCCAAGTGGCCCATCCCCATTTCCACCTTCTCTATATTTTCTTTTAATTTGGCTCAAGATTATGGCAAATCTGCTTTCAGGACTGGACAAGATAAAAAAGGTCATAGATGTGAAATGCTTAACCATTAGGAACACTGCTAGTGTTCATCAGTTTTTTAAGCAGTTTTAAACCAGCAGTTCTTCACTGCTAGCATGAAACTTTGATAAATAACCCATCATATGTTATTTTTGAATCATCAGAACTACAATCATGTCCTTATTTTCATCTGGGTGCAGTTGGTACTGCCAGATGACCCAGTAGTGCTTAGATCTTGGGGTGATGATGGTTGAAACATGGCCTACGTGTTGCTGATGGGGCTGAAAGGGAAGTAGGGAACCATTGGTTACCTCTCCTGTGGATTCAGACTGCAGGTCCTGTAGTGTTCAATATTTATTTCCTGCTGGAACACACTTTGTTTACTTAGTTAGGATGGATTTTCCTAGGAAGAGAAGTGCCTTTGATGTTTTCTGTGACAAGTGTCATGCGCATTAAGTTTGGATTGAGTTTTTAGTTAAATGAAATCAGGCAGTGCAGGTAATAAATCATAGCAGTTATAAATCAATAAAAGCCATGAAAATTAGAACAAACTGCCTTGTTCTCATTCCAAAGTGTGGAGTTTAAAAGAAAACCATAGTAGCCTAGAAAACATAAAGAAAGGGAGTTTAAAAAAATGCCCAACTTTGAAGAGCTTATTGTGGGGACAGACAAGAAAGAAAAATGTGGAAGGACAAACAGGAAAACAGAAATGTGCAGACCTTTCTAATAACCCAAAAAAAATCATTCACGCTGCTGGAAATCAAACTCATGTCTCCTGATTCCAAACCTCATGTCTTAACACATCAGACTTTTGCACCTCAGAACTACAGGGCTGTGACCAGTGGGACAATGTGACCTGTTAAAAAAAGAGGCATCCACAGGCTTGAGCGTTTTAATATATTCTTTACATCTGGAATTATATTCTTCCCTTGAAGCAGTGGATCACAGCAGAGCTATGACTGTGTGCCCTGTTATTTCAGCTGTTAATTGAAGCCTCTGTTCCCTGTGCTTGATACCTATTGAGGGTTGTGCACAAAGGAAGCTGCTGGAAAGGTTTAAACAGACACTGCTCTTGGTCAGTACCTGTTAAGGCTTCTCCCAAACTCTTTGTAACGTGGAGAAGTCACTTATCTAAGTCTAGGCCTGGTGCTTGCAAGGATGATGTTTAAATGTAACCCATCATAAGTGCTGGTAAAGAAACCCACTGTGCTTCAAGGCAGGCAGCCAACTACCGTTGCCAACAGCTCACAGCCCCTCGTTGGAGCTTCCAGCGGAATAAATAACTGGTATTTATCATGAAAGCGAGGCTATGTCTATATCAATAAACTAGTATTCCAGACACAATTCTCTAGCAATTGCATCAATATTACGTAACTCTTTTACTCTTCATATCAGGGCACCCATGTCCAAGTTGTGTTTGAATTCACTAGTATAAACCTAGGTGTAGTCTGAAAGTGTGCAACCCCAGTCAATTAGTGGTCCATGGAAATTTGGTGTCGTTCTCAATGAAAACCAAAGAATTATTTGTGTTCAAAGAGAGTCGTATTGTACAGCATCACATAAATATTTCCTTGGATACATCAGCAAGATAGGCTACTCTAACTCAAGGTTTTCTGTTATGGAGTTCTCCAGCGATGTTCTTAGAGCAAGAGATGATATCTTAGAGCCATTCTAAATTATTCCACTTGCTCACAGCCTCAAGGCCTGTTCAAAGCCAGAAAACAGAATTTCAGAAATGTGCCAGAGGGTCTAGTTAAGTACGAGGAATTGCCTTTTCCCCTCAGCAGTGTTGATAAAGTGTTTCCAAAAAAATCAGGTAATCTTCTAACTGTCTTGAATTAAAACCATTTTGTTTTGAATCCTATCCAACCATTCCAGAATTTTTTCTAAGGTGACAAAAGCGAATCCATAAGTTTTCTAGTGAGCCACTTTATAGTTTGGCAGTAGTTTCAACTACAAGGAAGGAGTACTGTAATCTGTGCTATAATCCACATATTTCTTGCGTTTAAATTGCTCCCATGAAATGAAGGACTGTTAATGAATTAGTTGAAGGATTGTAGTTTACCTCTTACAAAGATGTGCGCTAAATAAACCAGCCACGGCTTATCAAGAACTGGCACAGATGGAGATGGTGCTGGTTGCAGTCATGTGCTTACTTCTGGGCTATAAATCTTTGGGTGACAAAATTTCTAGGAAATATCTTATGAAATAAAATAAGAGGAAAGAAATAGATAGTGTCAGCAAAGAAAAAATAGCTCGTTTTTTGAGGTATTTAAACCATTTTTGTGTTGTGTTTTTTTTTTGTTTTGTTTTTTTTTTTTTTTTTACCCCTGATTCTTCATTTCCAGAAAGACGTCAAAGTTATGTTAACACTCCCATCCTCAACACAAAACAGATAGCTCTATGCACTAGAAGGGTATGCATACTTTCTTTAGCACACTGAGGTTTACTTCCCCTCATTTCACCTTCCCTAAAATAACAGCCTAAAAAGCCTGAAAAGTGTTCATACTTTCATTCATGCAAGTGACAGGCTTATATTGCATGGAATGAATAAGAAAATAAACCCTCTATTTTTCTTTTTATTTTATGAGTGATTATTTTTAAAAGAGATTAGAAAAAATAAAAACAACAAGGAAAGGAATTCAAAGTGATTATATTTCAGGTTGACAGCAAAAATTCACAACCCACGGCGTTTCTGTGTTAGACGATAGCACGTCTCCTGGGATTATAGATGCTCAGACAGAGTACAGACAGAGATTTAAGAACGTTATCATCAACTCATGGGAAGCTTAGAAAGGGTTTCTCTTTGAGAAGAATTTGAAAGGTTTCCAACACGCTGATGACAGGCACATCTCAGACACAACACTACTCTGTTTCATTTGGGAAAAAGAAAGCTATTCTATGAGATATTCATGAAGATACAGGCTCAAACCAACAAACTAATGGTTAAAAATCAAGGAGAGATCTCATCTGAGGTCTTCATGTAGAGAACTATTCAAACTGCCTTCAGTGCCAGTGCATGAGTGTACATACAGGAACTTGAGTGTCCTCAATACAAAGTTGTTAAAATTGTTCTTGACCTGATTTTCAACCACACCAAATAATTCTTCTTCCAGACAATTCCTGGGAATAATTCAGGAGGTAACATAGACAAGGAAATACTCCCAACAGAATCTATGAATAACGAAATCTCCTGTATTGGAGACAGTCTGGTAATATGGATGTAGCCCAATTGTGCCAGTTCTTCTCAGGACTGGAAAATGAATCTGCACATTGTTACTTTGCTAACACAGATGTAACTTGACAACATTTTGAGTATATCATAATGTAGAATTATTTTAAGTATTCCGTCTAGGAACTGACCTTATCTTCCAGTTGTACTGGAGTAGAGAAAAAATAAATTTCAGATCCCTGAGAATATGTAAGCAGCATCTGAGAACAGTAGTTAAGGTAGCTGACAGTTAAGATGCTAGTGTTTGAGGAAAAAAGATCTGCTGATCTCAGGAGATACAACATCATCACTGAGCTAATGTCATTTAAGTATGATAAAAACCAACCCTTGTAATTCTCCCACCTGCAGCAGAATTGTATTTTGAAAAGAAGAATCAAGCAGCAGGACTTCTGCTAGTATGTAGTAAATAATTTGCTTTCTCCACTGAGTGACAATCACGCATTTTTACAGAACTGATTTTCTAGTCACCCTAGTGAGAGTTCTGTGATTTCCATTATTCATTACTTTTTTGAGCTGTTAGTCAGTAGACAGGAATTCCCATTTTGAGAAGAAACGAATGATAAAACCAATATTTTTCATCCTATACACAAAGCCCACTTTCCCTGAGCACCAGAGGAACAGGATCTTGCTTTTAGTTTTCTTCAGTTATCTTCTCAGCCACTTTTGCACCCACAGAGCTCCCTTAGAACCAGATGTAGGAGTGCTTTTCATCCTGTCTTTTTCTCCTCATAGGTATACATTCCTTCAGTCTGTACGTCTCTTCAGTTGCAACCAGTCAAAGGTTGCTACACAAAGTGTAGCTCATCTCTGCCCCAGCTCTAATATTTGGCTAAGTTTTTTTAGGAGCTGCCTTCTTAATTTTTATAGCTGTCAATCTGTGAGTTTTACTTCCTGCATATATTGAAGATAGAAAACCAAACTATATATTGTTTTGTTTGAAATGTATTTAATATTTTCTGTTGATCAAAGACCCATTTACAGCAACTAGTAAGTAGCATCTTCTAGTACGAGAAATATTGATGTGCCTCTCATTATTTCCTACGATTAGTCATAATGCAAGAAAGCCATTGCAAATTTGATGATAGTTCAATTCTACCAATTTTTCACTTTCTGATCATTACAAATTCTTCTGAGGAGTGATGTTTTTCTAGTAGATCAGCAATTAGTATTTTTAAGTGACCTGATGAAGACCCAAGTCTAGACAGCTTGAATTGTAGTCTCAGTAACTCAACAAGAGTTGAACCCACAGTGACATCAACTAAAAAATCATCTGCTAAATTTCACTGTTGCCTGGGAGCCTAAACCATGAGGGGTATGTCTAATTGTGTCAGTCACATAGTAGCCGCCTTAGATAAAAACTAGCTTCCCAAACTGTCAGCAGACACACCCGGCTAACCCTGAAGGCTGTGTAGGCATCTGCCAGTGAAATAGTCCATACACTAAACAGTAATCTGCAATATATGAAAGGATGTTTGTAAATAATGCTTTTTTCTAAAGAAATGGAAAGGCTATGATTCGTAGTGTTACGTATACTGTTAGTTTTAAAGAGACTCCATTATTTTAAGAAATAAAGGAATGGAAGATCAGCATAACTGGCATATGCAGGAGATAAAAATGGAATTTTGACTAGCAGTTAACTTCGTAGAACAACTCTGAACTTTATTTGAATTAGACATCTTTGTAGCAGATCTTTCCCTTCATTAACAAGAAAGATAGAGAGGAAGAGCAGTTAGGGGTCCATTGGACCTTGAGCAGTCAGTGCTGGCACAGTATTAGACAGAAATTATCACAGTTTAGCACATTCTTAAACTATCATTATTGTTAAGGACCTGTTTTGAATTATGCTGGGAAGCACATAATATAGTCATTATAGCTGTCATTAGTTAAAAAGAAGTTGACATAGATACTGCTTCAAAGTCCCTTTCTCACATCTAAGGGTTGCCAAACTAGGCTGAAATGAATGAAACTAGGTTTAAATGAGGGATTACAGGAGCTTCTGGGGAATTTAAATTTTTAACAAAGAGAAAGAAGTGTATTGAACATCTGAAAACATTGATACTACTCTATATTTTGCTTCCCAATACATTTGCTAGTTTTGAGGTTTTTTGCTACATATCTTGATCTGCTCACAGTGAGCATTTGATGTTTATTATTTTAACACTGAATTCTATGCTTAACACTACAAATGATTTTTTTATGCTGTTGCTGTGTAGCTTTAATGCAGATTGTAGATGTTTATATCCCAAAAAAGTAACCTGGAAATCTCACAGTTCAGAGCTTCCCAGCTTCACCAGGCATGTTCCCAGTCACTGAGTTTCCTACAGGATCCAAATCAGGCACCATATGTTCTGAGAAGTACAGTGGTATGGAGAGCAAGTTATTAATCTCACCTTTAACCTCTTCTGGGACCTAGTTGAAGAGCGTTCAGAAAAAGGCTTAATAGCTCCAGGAACCTCACATAAACCCTAAAATATTGACAAGCTAACCAAGACGCACAAACAAACAAACAAAAACTTAGGATGTTTTAGAAAGTGTTTTATAACTTGAAACAAATACAAGATAATGGACTTGGAGGACACTAATCATAGCCAACATGTTTTTGAGCTTTGAAATATTGTTTAGCTTTGCCCGTTTAAAACATTATTTTTTTACTTCTCTGTTCCTAAAATTGCTCCTATCTTTGCAATGGTCACACTGTTTCTTTTCTCTACTGAGCATCTTTTGGTTGGTGGGCATTTTATACCTACTGATTTATTGCTTCATACTCCTGAAGTAGCCACACAGGCCTTACTTGCCCCCTTACTTCTTAAACCCTTGTTGAGCTCAGTTTCAATTGAAGATGGGTTTGTGACATAGAGTTGGGACCAGGATCTTGATTAGACAAAGTTTGGACTGTGTTCAGGTTTCTGACTTACAGACTTGCTTAACTCTAACCATAATCATTGAAGCCTATGTCTTGCCCTTAAACCTTGTTCTAAAAACTTAACACGAGATGAATGGGCATTGTCATGCAGCATAAATCCCTGATTGGGGGATTTACTAAAAATCATAACTATCAGAGTACTGACTTCACTTGCTGCTTCTTTCAGGGTTGAGAGGTTACAGAATACAATGCTCTTTTGTGTGTTCTTTAAATTCAGTGCTCTTGTGTTTGTTCCTTAAATACAGTATTTCTGTTTCTGTAGCCTTATTCCCAGTAACAGTACAACACATTAAATAAGCAGTGTTGCCGAAAACCAAAACATAATATTCCTTTATTTAGACATGGTATATAGATTATCCTCCTCATTCTTGGTGTAGGACCAGTTCTACTTCTTTGTTGTTTCATTTGTTTTTACAGCTTTCAAATGAACATTTTGTGGTTCATTGCAGTTTACAAGATGTAGCTCAGCTTTTTTCATTACACTGTATTTTCTGCCTAGTTCTTTCAGGCTCTTACTTATTTCCAATATTCTGTATGAAATGGCTTTTCATTTGTGGAGACACAAAGCCTCAATGTGTTTTCCTCTTTATGTGAGCTGCAAGCATCACAAAGTTTTGTATTCAGCTTAAAAGAAATTCCATATGCCATGTTACAGCTAAGCCTCTGAGCAATCTGACCCCAATGACTTCAGTGAGTCTTCTAGCAACAGGAAAACGATAATTGTGTTTTTCTAATTGTGTCATTTTACAGATCCAGTTTTGAGAAAAGTAAATTACTATCTTAAAAGCCACAAGTAATGATATCTCCAACTTCTATGAAGAGGTTAAAAGGCAAGGGATAGGAATCTGTAGCTAATGGTAGGTAAAAGAAGAGTGTAACTTTAAACACTTTTTGTCAGTTCTGAAGGGATCATAACATGGACTCAAACCCTTAACTATAGATCACTTCTTGCAAAAAAAAGTCTTTAACTTTAACATTCTATTTATTAGTTTTCCATTAGATTGGATCAGCTTGTGATTACTCAATTTAAGTTTAATGTTTATCATAAAATCTTCACTGAAATGTTTACTCCTTTCCAGGACTAAGTCTGAAAAAGGATCAGTTCTCACGAGTACATTTTAACATCATGAATAACTGATGTTCTCAATGTTCTTCTAAGTTGAAAGTCCCATAAGGACTACAAATACTACAGAAAGTATCTTTTTTAACAAAATTTTACAGATGGCTATACCTTGAAACTTTCTTTTCACTTGAAACTGATCATATAATAGAGTCCAAACATTTCCTCATAAAATGTGCTTTACTTTTCTAGACTGATTTTATCCAAATGGATTCTACTTTCTATGCTTCATTATTTTTATTCCTTTATAGTTTATCACATTACTTATGCATATTTTTATACTATCACCTTTGCTCTTATTTCTAGTGGTTTTTGTTTTGTTTTGTTTTGTTTTGTTTTGTTTTGTTTTGTTTTCCCCAAATAGTACTTTGGAACACATTTAAACAATGTGTCCATATGGTGACTCAAGACTTTACTGCTGGATTGCTTCAGGGTAAATTTAACATGTATTTACAGTCCTTGCTAACATTTTAATCCCTCCAGCATTTCCTTGTGACAAACTACAAAGAGCAAAGGAGGTTTCCAACTGGTTAAGAGTTTGGTTTTTGTTAATCCATCTTTGATTTAGAGGAAAACCACTTGCAATGGCTGCAGGAAGTAATGAAGCAAGAACTAGCTTCTACAGGTGGGTGGGGAAAAGGAAGATCTAGGGTAAGGTGAGGCTTAAACTAAGTTTGAGAAAGACAGAATATGGTAATAGAAGTCAATGGCACAACAATGCACAAGAAGGTATGAGATGTATCAAGCTACCACCCCTATATGAGCCTTGAAATTAATTTCATGTCGAAGCAAGTGCAAATTCTACTTGAACTAAAACCTTAAATTTAGCCTATTTATACATTGCATATGCACCTAGCTTGGTTGCGGGGTAAGATCATCTCTCCCAATAAAAAAGGGGGTTTTCTATGTTCAAGTGGAATTTCCTATATTCAAATTTATGTCCATTGACCCTTGTTCCTTCCCTTGAGATCACTGAGAAGTGTCTGACTCCATCTTCTTTATTATCTTGGCTTAAACATTGATCTAGTGGTTGATCTTACCCCTCACATTCATAGGTGACTTCCATCTAAGATATTCTGGTTTTTAAGTGTTTTTTTCTGAATACGGACTCCTATTAAACTGGGAGAATGTGACCCCTCACATTTTCCTTTGTGCAGAATTTTCATTTATTTTAGATCTTATCCTTCTGCGGGAGGTAAAATAAACAAGAAGTAGCTGAGCTGACATAGTTTAGTTCTGACCCAGTGGAATCACTTTTGCAATGTGTCCTTGCAAAAAGCAAATTACAGGAGGCACTATTATTGGTGATATTTGCTCTACATACTGCAGGCAAGGATTTGGTTTCACAGTCTTAGGTAACCTAGTGATTTGCTGAGCCTCTGTCCACATGGTTACTGAATTTCAGTAAATACATCTGGAACCATTTTCTTGTCAGACCTGAAAAAGGTGCTTAATTGTAGAATCTTACAGGGAATACAGGATTGTATAGTTTAGATTTTACTCATGTGTTTCAACTAGTGTTACCAGATGGATTTTATTAGATTTCAAAAGGTATCTCATCTCAAAAATTAATTAAATTGCAAGATATGTGTCTTCTTTCCTTCTTTAATAATTGTACCTTTTCAAACACCACTTAATAGTGTGATATTTTTAAAATGTACATACGTTCTTAGGGACATCTGTCTTTATGGTGTTTGAATGACTTTCTTCCATTGCTGTTGGTTGCTAATCTGGGTGGTTTTCATTCATCATAGAGCTCTTCTTAAGTTACTATTATACGCTGATAATTTACGGAGTAGTGGTTTCAGACTAATGAATAGGTGATACACAATTTTTCTGCAAAACCAAGCTTGTGCACAGCATTGGACTTTAACTCAGACTGCATTCCTATAGGAACCATTGACTCAAATCCACACTGAGCTGTGGCTAACAGAGATCATACAGATATGGCTAGAGTGTCCTGCTCGCTCCCCCAAGGAAACTGTAGTAGAGAGTAAAGATCTTCCGCTAAATGGCAGTGATATACCTAGAGGCCAGGGGGTTACCAGTACATCCCTGCCACCCAAGAAGGCCTTAGGACATGGAGTTCTTCAACCTTGAGACTCTCCTGATTTGTCTGAGCAGGTAAGCATCAGATGGGGAGGCAAAATTCACATTTATAACTTACTTATGTAGATGGGAACTACTAAGTGCTGCTGCGCTTAGGCAAATCCAAATTTATGAGGTTATCTGGTTTGTTACCACTACAAAATTTGCTTTTGTACAAGTTGTAGGAAAGTTATGCTAATTCAATCAGCAACAAATAGTGCTTCTCCCATTTCTTATCTACTTTAGAGAACTGTGTCTGTTCAGATTTTAATGCTGAGTAATCAAAGAGTATACCTGTCATTTTCAATATTGGATTACTCAGATTGTTCAGATTACTAGGAAGATTAATGAATTCAGAGGCTGAAACTCAGACCTCAGTTTAATTCATGTAGATGTTTACAGATAAAAATGACAACATAATTGTGCATGCTAGAAGACAACTTCCACATCCTTACATGTTAACAGCTTAACAAACGCGTAACTCTGATTTAATATAATAATAAATGAAAAATATATGGGACTCTTCAAATATATTGTGTTAGATTTACTGCTGCAACATATGGAAGGAAGAAGGAAAAAATCAATATTAAGAATTACAAAACTCAGGAAAATTATATTTTTAAAAGATTTATTATTCTATAAGTTAGAAAAGTTGAGTAATACAGACTTGAGGTATTTTTAGCTAAGAAACCTCAAAAGAATAAGTTTCTAAGGGCTGAGGATCCACCTACTGTTTGAAGTTAGAGTTTGCAAAATGAGCAAGAATGTTCTCATAGTTAATAGTGGCTTAAAGGAAGCTGTAGAACTCAGAAATATCCACCATTAAATTCTGCAAGTCTCCTTCCAGCCCATGTCCAGCTCCTTTTTGAGCAGAAGTGCATTCCATGACAGCTACCAAAGTTTGGGAACTGTCGGTTAGATCCATCCTTTTAGATATTAATTTTACAAAAGTGTATATCTGGCATAATTCCTAAGATCTATATGTGTTAAGAAGACTACAGTCCACATGAGATTCGACTTCACGGCTGAAGTGGAAAAACACCCTTAAATTTTAGGTGCTTGCTGATTGAACAAATTACTTTGCAGCATACTCCACAAACAGATTTTTAAAAGATATTTTTACGCATACAAATGTAAATATAGATCTAGACATAGGTGTAGGCACAAATAGATGCAGCTGAGAGGAAATTTCCTGGTGACAGCAATTTATAATTAAAATAGAGAAGGAACACATTGCAAAGAAAGAATTAGCTTCCTTGAAGGAGCATTCTTTAGGAGACAATTCTTAATTTATGAAGGTTGATTAATTCAATGTACTAGCAGGCAGGAGAGGAAAGCAGACGCTCCATTTGTGAGTCTTGCAGATCAGATTTATGTAACAAAATGAGAATATAATCCCATTGCTTAAAAGGTAACTTCTAAATTTTGACTCAGAATTGATCCATTACCAATGAATGAAAATCGACATAGAAAACTTCTGTGCTTTTGCTGTAAATAATCCATAATCTATGTAAAGAGACATCTGTGTTAAATTATGAATATTTAGGAATTAGTCTTACTGAAATCATCCTGCAGTAACAGAATGGGATTGGGAAAATTAAAGAAATGGGCATTTTAGTCATTGCTTTTGATTTAGTATCAAAATAAATACAAGGGAGAAGCAACACCTCTGACAGCATATATGAACAAGCAACGAGCCAGCAGACGGATGACTCATCGGAAAGGCTCTGATAAAAATACACTGACCTCACTCTGACATTCGATGCAAACCTCAATCTTTTATTGCTTGTATGAACTCCTCTTCAAAATGTAACAATTAAAAAATATCCCAAAGAAACAGGTTGAATTTTATGTGGGGTTGCTAATACTTCTGGTCAACTGATCTATTATCTTACCTATTAGCATATTAATTCACAGATTGCAATTTACAAAAGTTTTTTGTATGTATGCATCATATTTAGAAGTTATTTAGAATAGCTCTTGATTGACTCCCCCAGTGCTACCGAGTTCAAGCAGAAGAACAAAGTTAGGAATCCATATCTACTTTTAAAATGGCAAAATATGTTCTGAGGCGTTATGAACTGAGGTCTAGGACCTATTATTTGTTCAAGACTCCCTTGTCAACCTAAGCTCACGCAAGTTAAACCCACCACGTGAAACCTAAAATTCAACACCTCATCTCTGGCCCCCCAATACAGATGCGTTAGGATAGCTGATAAAAAACTAGGCCAAAATTGAGAAGGTAGCTAAAGCTAACTGAGAAGAAACCCATGGAAATGAAAGGGTCTTAAAACTTACCCCTTTTGGAATTTTTGCCATCAAACCAGATATTACTTTGGATCTGTCTACATTAGCAAGTAGGGAAGTCCACTGAGACCCAGATTCATCAAGGAAAATCACTGTTGTGGAGGATCTGACACTATAAACATTTCAGAGGGCTTTTCCTAGGAGTAGGATGGCTTGGTCCCTGTGACTGAATGGTCTTTAGTGCCCGGAGTATATCAGTAGCACACATTCCATTTCAATCCCACTCAAAATAAATTCAGTTTCTGTATGCATGATGTGAATCGAAGCACAGAAAATGAAGAAGCTTCAGAGATTCTCTTGCCAAGTACATTATCAGCAAGAGAGAAAACCCTAATGTAGATTCATTCTTCTGCTACTGAGGAGCCACAGAGTCTAGGCCATTCTCTTCAGACAACTTGTCTATCTTAATTCTTAGAAAGAGCTGTACGGATGGTGGTGACAGTGCCTGCTACCGGAGTAAAGGGCATGGTTTCCATTTCTTAGATGACCTGGAGCAGTAGGCTACATCATATTCCTCTGCTCATTTCATCTTCTCATCTGCTCTCTTATACACTCAGAGATGAGTTATTTTGCTTCAGTGGCCCAGCTTTACTCAGGGAGAGCAAAATCCTTCTCTAAGACAATATCCTGGCAAAGAGAAACTCAGAGTTAAAAGCTTTCATGCTCAAGAGGGCAAGATCTCCACATTCTTTGGTGAGTGAAAATAATTCCTCAGTCCCAACTTAAGAGAAAAGATGGGAAACTTATTATTGGAGGAGCTAGATCCTATGTTAAGGAGGATTCTTTAATTGCCTGCCATATGGGGTCCTTCACTGGGTATAAGTTTTCATACAGCATTTCTTGGGGTGGATCTTCATGGAAGGATGGTAGTGTCTGAGACTGAAAATCTTACATCATGCCCCAAAGCAAAGAAAGTAGACACTGAAAATTTCATAGCCAAAGTGACAGAGACTCCCAGGAAGCACGGGTACTTATCAGGTTTGGATACACTGAGAAATGTTTTGGACTCTAATTTTGACTGTAAACTCATGTATTTAAATGCTGCATCTGAAAAAGGTGTGTAGTTTAAATTTGTAACAGCTAGTCCTTGTGAGATTAAACGACTAGTATGAAAAATGAAGTATTAATTTATAACAAGCAATTCTCTTTGCTTAATATTAGGACTCTTATTGCCAAATATAGCAGGGAGGTGCAATTGATTTTTTCACTAAGATTTCTTAACAGCAGCAGATGTAGTCCAGTATAACTTCTGTAGCTCAATCCATGGTTCACCTTAACGTGTGGTTTAATACAAGAAATATCATCAGAGGTGAGAATTATTTCATGACCCCAGGACTGACTGAGAGCAACTTACTGCAGAACCAGCAGTATGTTGTATGTGAACACATAACACAACACATCATCTGCTTCAACAGGTGGCAAATAGAAAACGTGTTTTGAATTAGGCAACAAAGGGCAACTTTCATACTGGCTGACTGTAGTTTAGGAAACCATTTTAGGGGATTAGTTGTATTCATTTCCCATCTAGAGAAAAAGGAGATTCCTTCTGAGATAGAGTCGGTGTAAAAGGGGAAACCTGAGATTGTGTCTCAGCTGAACAGAATCAAAGCATGCACCAGCATGCTCTAATCCTGCCTCCCTCAGGAGAGAAACCAGGACATGGAGACTGACAAATATGGAAGTATCTGTGATGCAGGCTCTAGCTAGGGCTATGTGATGATGCACGATGAGCCTACACAGGCCCTTCCAGCACACAGATTAGGACCCTTGTACTGCTTAGTTTTATTTTTTGATACTTTTAATATGAAGTATAGTCTCTCTCACTTCTCTTAATTTCCTTTCCCTTTCCACGATTTTCCTTTCTCTTTCCACAATTTTCCTTTCTCACCGTTTTTTGTGGTACATTTGTTTACCCCTTCATATCCAGACCTGTAGCCCTCCACTCAGCCTATGGCATGGGAAATGTGAGAGAGTACAAATGGAGAGGATGGAGGACAAATAAACAGAACATTTCTTACCAAAGTTGACTGAGACTGTCCTGGTAGTGTTGACAATGTCTCTTAACAAGGCTAAGCTTACGAGGCTCCTTCTCCAGAAAGAGAGAGGATTTCCTCCAGAGGAGTTGCGAGTAAGTCTTAGTAGTCTCCTGGAGGCACTTCTTTATTCACTGAGGATAGAATTTCTCTAGAAAGATTAACCCCACTTAACTGAAGTGAACCTTTTTTCCAATTACCTTCTATTTAAGTATGGTAAGCTCTTCAAGTCAGGGGTTTCCTTTTGTATTTGTAAGCACCAAAAATACTTGGTAGTAATACATTAAATATGTATTTAGCTTTTATAATTAATACCATACTTTGTGGCAGAGTTAAACTTTGATTCAGTGTTCTGGACCTACTCCTTTTGAAGCCTGCAAGGAATAGATAGATGCGTGGTCCAGCCAACCAACAAAATAAACTCCAAGGGTGTCTGGAAGGAGAAAGCATCTGCTCCTTTAAGGGTGTGGGGTCAAGGATGTTTTCAAGGCAAAAAGAGGATAATAAGAAAAGAAGAAAGCCATAAACAAGAACATACAGAGACACAAGCCTGAAAAACAAATGTTACGAAGAGAAAGACGAGGAACAAACTTGGTCAGTCACAGCATTTAGTGGGTTATCAAGAACTTGCAAGCAAACCTGGACTTTGCAAACCTGAGGGTGGAAAGTGTTTGAGAAGGCTCATTGGAGCTGATGAAAAAATGTGCAGGGGAAGGGGGAGCAGGGAGGAACGAAGCAGTAACTGACAGGAAGGGTATAAAAGGGGCTGGTTCTGTGTAAAATTGGGCCAGTCAACACACTTGACTGATGTAGTCCTGCACCTGATCACCACAGTCTGCCCTGTCTTCTTGTTACACCCTGTCTTAATTAGCTCTCTCCATGATCTCACCCTCTGTCCCATGTTGAGGGGAGCGCTGTCAGGGCTGAGTGATGGCTACTGGGACGGCTGGTGTGAGTGAGTGTGTCTGCAGCAAGCACTGGGATAGACCAGCTGGCAAACTGGGGATCTGTGGGGTGGGTAAGAGAGAGTCTGAGGTCCTGGTAGGGGTGTCAAATGGGCAGGGGAGGCCATGCTGGTACTCAGGGGACCTGTGACACTGTGTGTGCTTGTGAGCCTGGAGAGTGGTGTGTGTGTGCCCACACAAATGGCCATTCTCTGCCAGCCCGAGAGGAGGAGGAGGTGGGGCTGTCTGTGTGTATCTCTGATGTGAGTGAGTCCTCCTATACATAGGTACTGTTGAAGGCAGCACCCTGCCTGTGTAGCTGTCCGTACCTGTATCCCCTGCGTGTCCTGTGCACCTAGGACCTATGCTTAGCTTCCGGGCTGGATGAACCTATGGAGGGAGAATGGCAGCCATGTACTTCTGCAAGGGCAGAGACCCCAGGTCCCTGGGGCACCAGGCTGGGCTCCAGCGGTCAGGCAGGAGGAAGTTCTCAGCCAGGGCTGCTGAAGGTGGTGGCCTCTGCTAGCCAGCCTTAACAATAACCACAGTGCATTTTGTAAGGCAAATTTTTGATCATTAAATCTTCTGTTACTGTATGACAAATAATTACACTCTCTTTTAGAATTAGTTTGAGAGATAAGGATCGATATTAAGGTGCTCTATAAATTATGTGCATTCAAAATTACTTTTGGAATAAAGTCCTTAATCTTTCCAAGAAACATTAGTGCACATAATTTTTTATATTTAGAAATAATTATACCGTGTCATATACGTTAGTAAAAAAAAAAAAAAGCAATTATTTCTACAATAGATCTAAGTACAAAAGAAGTTTTATGGAAAATGGAAATGTCAACCTTTAATTAAGATCATGTTGCACTAAAATTCCAAAATGCCTGTTTAATCAAAAGTACATATTACCTCAATGCAGTGTATGTTTAGGATTTACAGTAAGAAATTACAACCAAAAGAGCGTAGAAAAGGAAAGTTCCATATTTTATAAGATTCATTCACTGTTTCTGTTTTTTTTTAATATTTTACTGAAATAAATATTTACAAAGATTAAATGATCACACAGAAGCACACTTTTTTCTCTGTTGTTTGCTCCTAATTTAATTTCAGAGAACTTGTTTCCAGTTGTCCAGACACAAAAGACCAGAAAAAAAAAAAAATCCACGTGTAAGGATGGCTATCTTTCTTAGAGTCTTGGGCTACCCAATGCTTTAGTACTTAAAAAACAGAAAAGAAAGTCCCATGTTCATCCTAACAAACACTGAGCACCTCATTTATAAAACCATTCTAGATGTTCTCTATAGCTACCTGATCCTCAAATAAAATTCAAGTGAGATGAGATATATAGAATACAGCAATCACTTCAAACCTATATTCTTTAGTGAATGCAGCATACTGATGTAGCATGGACTGGAGGACCAAATCTTCAAGAGCTGATCTTGGAATATGTATATTAATCTTGTCTGTCTTTTTGTTACTTGTTTCTTTATAAAATTCTATAATTTGTCAGTAATTATAGATGCACAGGTGTAAAGATGTTCTGCAGAGATTGGTATTCATCAGTACAGCTCTTTAGCACTTCAGGATGGAATGCAAAGCATCAGGGTACTGGAAAGACATAAGATGCTTTTTAATTGAGAACATTGGGCAGGAATATCAACACTTTTGGGAAAGATTACTGAAATTTGAAGTTCAGAGTGAGAGAATAGGTAAGTATCCAAACTTCAGTTAAAAACTTCTGGACCTGTCAGTTCTTAGCACTCTAGAAAATCAGTTTGGAGGCGTATGAAACTGGGGAGCAGGACTACTGAATGTATCCATCTCTACTGGTAAGACTGGCCTTCAAAATATGCAAAGCCCTTAAGACCAGTGGGAAAATCTGGAGCAAGATAGACTTACTCTTGGAGGAGAAGAACCAGGTTAGGCAATGTTTAAGCAAATTGGACATACACAAGTCTCACAAGTTTATGTGGCCTGATGTGATGCACCCATGAATGCTTGCAAGCTGGCCAATGTCCTTATAAGGCA
Source organism: Thinocorus orbignyianus (assembly GCA_013400375.1). Taxonomy (NCBI): domain Eukaryota; kingdom Metazoa; phylum Chordata; class Aves; order Ciconiiformes; family Thinocoridae; genus Thinocorus; species Thinocorus orbignyianus. Next base: position 179,454 of record VXBW01005609.1, on the reverse strand, counting down.
GTCAGGAGAGGATCTTGAGGACTAGAAGGGAGCAAATGCCATTCATCTTCAAGAAGGATGAAAAGGAAGATCTGGGGAGTTATGGTCCAGGCAGCCTCACAATGATTATTTGGAAGGTGACAGAGCAGCCATTTCAAAAATATGAATGACAAAGAGCTGGTGAAGTCTAGTCAGCATGGATTTACAAAGGGGAGATCACACTTGGAAAACACGATACCCTTCTACAATGAAATTACTATCTCAGTAACTGAGGGAAGAGTAGTGAATGTTGTTTATCTTGGTTTTAAGAAGACTTTTATACAGTACCTCCCATAATATTCTCTTTGGCAAACTAGTGAATTTTGGGCTTATAAATGAGGTGAACCATTGGGCTCAAAGAGTTGTGGTCAGCAGCATGATGCTCTGCTGGATCCACCACCAGTGGTACCCCAGGGGTTGATACAAGGGCCAGTATTGTTCAACATTGTCATTAATGACCTAGATGATGGGACAGAGTGCCCCCTCAGAAGGTTTGAAAATGATAAAAAAATGGGAGGAGCCTGTGAGTCTCACTGCCATGCAAAAGGGCTTGGTCAGGTTGGAAAAAAGAACTGATGGGGACCTCATAAAGTTCAACAGGGGTAAATGCTGAATCCTGCTCTTGGGAAGCATATTGGACATAACTGGCAGGGGTGTGGTATAGGGGGAGGGGCTTTAGGGGTGACCTGTGTAGGAAGAGGTCAGGGACTACGCTGTGCTGGTCACAGTGGGTTCCAGCCAATCAGATAAGTTTATGGTCCCTCTGCAAAATCATGTTTAAGAAAGAGCAATGATTACTAGGAGACACAAAAGAAATGCCAGGGTAAGAAAGATACCAGAGCAGGAGAGATGCCAAAGGAAAAGAGAAGGCACTGGAGCAGAAGCAGGAGAAACCCAGGAGTTGGAGAAATTCCAGGGCTAGAAACCATGCCAACCATAGAAACCATCTGGAAAGCAGCTTTGTGGAGAAGGCCCTGGGGGCTCTGGTGAATAACAAACTGACCATGAGCCAGCAATGTGCCCTTGTGGCAAAGAAAGCAAATGACATTCTGGGCTGCATTGGGAAAAGCATCGCCATTAGGTCAAGGGAATCTCCGCTACTCAGCTCTGGTGATGCCACATCTGAAGTACTATGTCCAGTCCTGACCTCCATAGTACAAGAGAGACATGGACATAGTGGAACGGGTCCTATGCAGGACCATGAAGATGATTAAGAGGAACATCTAACATATGAGGAGAGGCTGAGTGAGCTGCAATTGTTTAGCCTGAAGAAGAGACAACTGGAGGAGAAGGGGAATCTCATCAATTAATACAATTATCTAATGGGAGTGTATAAAGAAGAGAGAGACAGACTGTGAGTGGCGTTCAGTGAAAGGACAAGAAGCAATGAGCACAAAAAGAAATACAGGAAATTCCTCTTGCACACAGAAAAAAATATTTCACAAGCATAGAAAAAAATATTTCACTGTGAAAATGGTGAAACACTAGAGAGGTTGCCAGAGTGGTAACTCAAAACCTGACTGGGCATGGCCCAGGTGACCCTGCTTTGAGCTGTACTACATGATGTCCGAAGGTTTCTTCCCAGCTCAGTAATTCTGTAATACTGTGATCACACAGTTAAAGTTATTAAAAAGGCTGTTTCATTAATTTGGAAAATGTTTGCAAATTGAAGCTGAATATGCTGTATGTGGTTCTTTCTAGACATAGAAAACAAAAACATCAGAAAGTGAGGTAGTTAGGTCTTCTTTAATGCAACGGCTTGGTGTTGAAACACTATTCCATGAAGTGGAAGACCTCTGTTCAGTTTCCTCCTCTGCTTAAGTATGTTGGAACCTACCATAACCTACTTCCCAAGAAATTCCCATGGAAGTGTCTTTAAGCTTGATTCTAGGATGCATTCCTCTTTCTCTCTTGCTGGAAGTTCTTAATTTTCAGGTTGTGCTGAAACATAGTAAGTGAAATGACTTTGTCAGACAGTTTTTAGGATAGTCATAAGAAAAGAAATCCATAACTGAGTTTTATTTCTCATTCCAAAGATTTTTTTTCCCACATAAGGGATGACTGGGGATAACCCACTAGATACTTGTCTTGGTAGAATATTCTGCTGGGAGCTCAAAATGCAAGTTTAGCTCACCCTCACTGAGAAGAAGGTGTAAAATCCGGATGGCACACAAACTGAACAAGTTCTCAAGTGATCTCTCTTGATGACCTTATTTTAAACTTATTTTTATATACTTGAGTGCTGAGTCAGAGTCAGTTGTGAAGGTAACTATAACCTCATGTTCTTACTCTATAAATTGGGTTGAATTCACAGAGAGTGGAAAAACAAAAAAACCCCAACAACTCAAATCACAGACCTATGATTTTCGCTCAAGGTTTGTTGAGTGCTATGGTCAACTGAAATGTTATTTTTCTTTTATGAACAACGTAACAACATATGACTGCCATAACACTTAAAATTATGTTGGCCTTGTGTGGAAGCACTGATGGCAATTCCACTTCCATTGACTATAAATTAATCAGTGTACAAATTGCTGTTCTTTCTTCCTTCACCAAACTGACTTGGAGAGACACTAACAACAGAACATTATGTACTTTTTGCTGTTCCTTTTCTCTTCCAATCTGATGGCGCTTGCTCACTAATGCAGAGAAATACATTTTCTATTAGGTCCTGCTAAACACATCAGCTATGAAATACACTAAAATAGCCATGAAAATTTTAAACTGAATACAAAGATAGAAAATGTATGACAAAAGACTATGTTTTTAATTGTATATGAGTCTTCAGCGATAAAGAAAAGAAACACCATGGTTGGAGTTACTGATATTTGGCAAGTGGTTACACAAGTGGAATAATAAATATACTGGTTATAACCATAGACGAAACTAGATTATTCTGTGGATAAGGTTGTATTTTATGTCACAGACACCACTGCTTCATTCAGAAGGATACTGGAAGAGTAGTCTTAATTTTTCTATTACTTTTACCATACCAAAAAATGCACCAGCATTTAATCACATTTCTCTCAGATTACTGAACCTGTCCCTGGAAACCCAACCTCTTGATAGCTTACTCTGGAGAGGGGGCAGGCAATCTCCTGCACTGATTGCTTTTTGGGTGTCTGCACTAATTCCAGAAAAGCCAAAGAAATTGGTTTTCAAAAATCCAGTCCTGACGGAAAGGGCTGTTTTTATCTGCACCTATAGCTGTTCAAGGCACAAAATACACCCATCACTTTGAGGTTACTGGAGATACTGGTATCTGGTCTGTGACACAGGGCCCAACATCCTTCCCTGAGATGACACATATTCATCTTTCACTCTGCATTAGTAAGCATACAAACTGAACATAGCCTCAGAGGGCATACAAGAAATTAAAACAATGACAGGCATCAAAGGAGGGTCATAAAAGCATTAACTCTGACATTCAAAGACAAAAGCAGGAAGGTGAAACTTTATCTGCAGATAAAAACTGGCTAGATACATAAAGGATAAGAAGAAAGAACTCCATGGGCGTGCTAGTAATGAAAGGAGGTTCAGAGAAAACGTGACACCTTTTAAATAGGGAAGAAAACACAGTAATGGATGATAGAGAAGAGACTAAAGTACTAAATACTTTTTTTGTGTGTCTTGGTCTTCATGATCAAAATTGGCGTCCAGCCATTCTCGTGTACTTTCTGAAACAGAGAGAGGCAAGCAACAGTGGGGGAGCAACAGGTTAGGGGTTTAGAGAAGCTGGTAGTAGTGAGATCCATGGGGCTGTGTGAGATTCATTCAAGGGTGCTGGAATAGCACATGATTGTGAGAAGGTTGCCTATCATCTGCAGAAAGTAGATGACAACTGGAGGAATTCTCTGCCAGCTGGAAAAAGTCTAACACTGTGCTTATCTTCATAAGAAGTAGGAAGCATCTTGGGACCAACAGGCTGATCAGCTTCACCTCAGTGCCTGGAAAGATCTTGGGACATGCCTTCTTGCACTACATTTTGAGTTACTTGAAAGACAAGGAGGCAGTTTCAGGTTGTGACATCATGTGTCCCAGACAAATTACAGCCAATGGTCTTAAACTCAGGGCTGGCAACAAAGACATAGCACACGTCTGACTAGCATAGAATGACTGACAATATACGATCACACTTCAATCCTTGTAAGAGGTTCAAGGACAGTCTTAAAAGGGGACAGATTCTGGGAAAAAAAAAGAAAAGAGATCCTTGTGATGTAAGGTTTGAAAAGCATACTCCACGCAGCCACTCAGAGAGAAGCTACGGAGATCCCTTGTCATGGATAATGGGTACTTACGCAGTGTGGGGAATAGAAAAGTTTTTCAGTCCTACAAAAAAGGATATGAGATAGCACAGCTGCTAGAAGTTGAAGCCAGGTCACTTCCCTGAGGATGAAAATTAAACATTGGAGCAGTTCATCAAAAGAGATGGGGGAATGTTACACTCTCACAGAGATATTGAATTTAATTTTAAAAGACAGCCATTGATCCATCTCCTGAGAGCAATCCTGTAGCCAGTGTTCAGAGCAAGCCTGCGCAAGTCAGTGTATAGTCCCACAGCAACATTTGAGTTTCTCTGTGCTGAGCTGCCCTGGTAGAATGACGTGACACATCAGACTGGGTCACAGTCCTCCGTGCATGTCCTGTCATGCCCTATGCCCACATCTTGGCCAGGAGCCCAATACCAGTGAGTCTTTCCAAAAGTACAACAGCAAGACAAGTCCCATCTTGGAGCTGCATGCGCTGCTAGTGAGTGTGTAGAGAGCTAGTTCTAGCCTGTTTGAAGCACTCTTGGTTTTGGGGACTTTATAGGCTGCTTTTGAATCTCCTCTCATTATTGTCTTCACATTATTCTTTGGACAAAAGGACTTCTCAGCTTGAGAAGCTCCCACTTATCTTCCACTATATAACTGCTCAGGTTGTACGTTTAAGAACAGGCAGCCTCTCCTTCCCTGCTACAACCAAATGCTTTTGCAGAGTTTTTCACCACTAATTGTTGGCAGGCAACCAAAAATGCCCCTACTGTGGCTGTGAACAGAAGAATTAGAATTAACACCTTAATGCTTACTAAGACCTGACAACAATAAAAGGGGTTAATTAGAAATCATTTTAAGAACAGACTGTTACAAAATGCAATTCCAAAATCCGATTCTCTTTAGTTCTGTTCTGAATTAATATGTATTTTCTGGTTGTCCAGGCCTAGGGTTCCTACCAGACCCCAACACATTGTGGGTGTGCAAGGACATTACTTACACCATAAGTAACCTGTTAGTTACAGTTCCTAATGAAGGGGTTTTGGCAAACTCAAAGGTTTTATCTAACATAGTAAATGACAGGGATTGATTGACATTGCATAAACTGAAAGCTCATCTCCACAGAACCATGATGCAGACACATCTGAACTACTTGGGGAGTGACCTACACTGTGTGCTAGCTCCTGAGCTGAGCTTGGGACACTGCTATTATGCCCAGCCATGCCGGGGCCGATGCTAAGAAATTAAGGGCAAGGAAAATAGTGCCTTGGTGCTTGTGTCTGTGCACCAGACATTTTAAAGGACTAAATGTCTATATGGAGGAATGCAGGGTATTTCAGCAGAGTAACACCAGCAGCATCAACACAGCTCTGCTAAATTACAGTGCTGTAAAAAGTACAGTGCAGTGTGGCTTTGGACTTACCTTCTCTGGTTGAAAGCAGAGGACCTAAACTTAAAATGTTATCCTGGACAGCAAGTTTATTAGGAGGGAAATAAATGGTGTGAACATAATTTTAGTGCTACCCAGCTATTCCTTTTGCCTTAGCCTTCTATTTTGTGAGTGCTTGCATACTAATATAGCACCACACAATATATGAGAAATAGCTTAAGAGCCTAACTGATAAGTGAGTATGCCGTTACACCAATTTTTGATAATAGAGGAAGCCAGGAGAAAAAGAAGCAGAAGGCTGAGCAGGAATTTCATAAAAATAGAGTCCATGCCATGAAAACCAAGAAGTAAAATAGGATTTCAGTTGCTTTATAAACAAAATAATTGCTGGGATACTGGAAATCTGAGATGTTCAAGTAATTGCACGCCTAAGTAAGCAGAGAAAGGGTAAAGGATTCAAGCAAAGTAACATGTAAGCAATATCCAGACAAGCAGATGTCGGAGTCTTGCCACCAACTGGTTAGTTCTGAAGGAGAAGTGATGCCTTTTATAGATCATGCATGTGAGGAGATAAACCGCAATTGTCTGGAAAATATGAGCAAAACATGCCTGCCCAGAAGTATAAGCATCAAAATCCCTTGGGGTGTTCAGATGCATGGTTAGTAACAAAGTTAGACATCTTACATAGTCTGCCCCAGAATTTATAAAAAGAAGTGATTCAAGGCCAGGCTGGATGGGGCTTTGAGCAACCTGGTCTAGTGGGAGGCCTCCCTGGCCATAGTAGGGAGGTTGGAACTAGATGATTTTTAAGGTCACTTCCAACCCAAACCATTCAATGATGACTACATCATTTCCACTTGTTACTGAAAATCTGCTCTGATTAAATTAAAGAAATCACCAAAGATGTTAAATTCAAACATGTAGTGCTCCAAGGCTGCTTTTGATTTGTACAAACCCCCTCCCCTAGACAAATAACTTTCTTAAATGCAGAGGAGATGCAAAAGAAGGGATTTGACAGCTCTAACTAGTTTACACTCTAACTTGAGAAACAGTAGACATCATTGTTTGACTCCAGACCACTGCTGAAGTACAGAAATTTCCTGTAGTTTGCAATGCAGCAAAAGGAATTTGAATGTACATCAATGTGAACAAGTTTTCTCAAATCCCCCAACTGCTCAGCTTTTAAATTCCATTTTAATCCTTCTAAACTCATTTCAAGTAACTACTTTCCCAAATGACTAAAATAAATCCAAGATTTAAAAAAAAAAAAAAATCACAAAATAAAACCAGAACATCTTAACGTGTCTCTGCAGTTACTTCTGTCTACCTTCCCCAAAGAATAATCAGCCTACAAATATTACACATGTTCATCCCAGTGACATACTTCATCAACTATGACAAAGATGAAATTCGGTTTGAGATGAAGTTGTCTATGCAGGGATTCAGAGGTATTTGTATTAATAAGTATAGCCACACTAAGTGTCTCATTTCTCATTACAGTCAATGGAGGTCATTGGAAAGCAATTCAGCTCATCCTTCAGCAGAGACCTAAAATGAAATTCAGCTTCCTAGATGTTGATGTCAAGTATCATTTCAGGTAGGGTGCATATATTTTGTGTTCCTTAACAGGTATCTTACATATCCCAGTGTGTGAGCTGGCACTAGGAGACTGCATAGGGGCAGCTGAATGCTGTCTACAATACTTCATCAACTAACTCACTCATTGGGTTGTAATGGAAACTTCAACACACAGAGCACACCTCAAAACCTAATTGGGAGTCTTGAACTAAATCCTGCCTCCAAAGGCTGTTATGAATACTCTCTAGGTGATAAGAAGCACATGCTGTACAACAGACTATTTGCTATTAGCTGACATTGGTAGATGAAGTACATGATTTCAGCAGAAAAATTAAGACTAAGTGAGATGCAATTGCAGAAATAAATATGTCTTAGTTGGGATATACCCCATGTTTTATTTTAGGCGTCATAGGATTTTAGAAGCTTATAGAATGAGTAGAGGTGATAGAGTAAAACAAAGTAGAACAACTCAGTTGGAGATTTCTCAGGAGTTTTTGAGGTCTGACTACGTTGTTCAAAGCCTTACTCCAGTCAGGTTCTGAAAATCTCCAGGGATATAGACTGCACAGCCTCTTTAGGTAATCTTTTCCAAATGAAATAGAACTCCAAACAGTACCCATTTACTTTTTCTGCATCTTTGGGAACGTTACTCAGAGGTTAATTTTCAGAAACATGTAGTCATTGCATGCAGTCCTAAAGAGGTTGAATAGGAAGTAGGAAAGGATTCAATCAGATACCCACAGGCAACAGCAAATAGCTAGGTGTTCTGTTGTAAGTGTCATTAATAAGAACGGTCTAGATACCTCATTCCTGTTTCTGGACAAGATATCAGAACAACTTTACAACAGACCAGATTATATACAGCAAGAATGACATGAGGCCTGAATCCATCTTTGTCCCACAGTTAAGACTGTGTGGTATTCCACTCAGCTTCTCTCAAGAAATTAGATAGCAGATACAGAAAAGCAATGTGGAATTAGAAGAATGAAAGAAAGAGGAAACTAAAAACAAGCAAAAGCTGTGAATTACAATATTTAAAACAAACTGAATCTTGAATTCTCTCTAGAATCAACTAAAGCAATTAATTTACCAGAGAAGGAACTATGTCACAATTTAGCAACATGTGGGCTTAACGCTGATGTCCTCGGTAATGGTAATGTTTGTTTTGGCATTATGGTATAATACAACTGTTTCTATTATCATTCAAGGAAAAGAACCTGCAATTTTTAGAAAGAAAAACTACTGGGAAGTCCAGAACTCCAGATTTACATCTTTTATTTATTTACCAGTACTTTAATGAAGAATATTTAGTAATCTGCAGGTGTATGAGATCTTTTCTGTTCACAGTAGTTTTTATTAGAAAAGCTTAAGATGTGTTTTGGACAAGGACAGTGATACTTAACCACTACCAAATGGCTTTCTGATAGAAGAACAGATAGTTTCTATATCACTATATATGTGTCATGTTTAAATTTACGCATTTATAAGGTCAGAGAACTATATGGAAAAAAGCCCCCAGTACCAAGAAACATAGTCAGATACATCAGAGAAAAGAGTGTTTCAAGGTAATGAATTGTGGAGATGGGTTCTTGACCAAACAACTAAGGACTTTAGAAGTATTCTATCGGTTTGAGAAATAAATTGGATTTGGCACTTTACAGCATTATGTAATGGAAAATTTAATTAAAAATTAAGAAACTTGTCCAACCCTTGTTTTTTTCTGGCCCTAATTTAGCTAGGTCAGTTATAAAACCTTGATTTTATGAGGGCAAATTACATTCTGTGTGTGACCTACAGAAACTTTTCATTCCTGCTTCAGCTGTGCAGACCGAAGCACAGTCACCATCACCTCTGCTTCACTAATGGCTGTGTGCCAAAGGAATATGGAAAACAAAAAAACTCTAGGCCATATTCTTTTCTCCTCTGCTAAAACACCTCAAAAAACAATGGAATTCTTTATTTGAAAAGGTGGGGAAACTTTTGCATAGAGCATGGAAAATGTCAACATTCATAAGAAATGCATTTCTTCTTAGGCCATTAAAATAATTTACCAGATTTTCAATTCATTAAATCTGATGTTAAATTTTGCAGAGTAAGCTACATATGTAGCTGTGGAATATCACTGTGGAATCAGCAGATATTAATTCTTCGAATGATAATTAACAGTTGTACTAGAATTCCCACCAGGAAGAGTACTGTTGCTGTTTACCATTTGGGACCAGTGGATTTTAAGTTAATTTTTACATGAAGTGTTACAATACTTTGCTACAGGCAATACTGATTCAGTAAACTGGAGTTTCTTTAAAATTGTCAATTTTCAGAGCACAGAAAACATACAAGTAATTGGGATACAAGGAAGCATTGATTTTGGAGATCAGCTCTTGGCTTCATAGCTTGCTAGCTGAAGTAAATGAAGAAGAGTGAAGAGAGAGAAAGGGGATAAGAGCTGGGGATATTAATAATATGATAAATAGCATCTCTTAAACTTAAGCTGACTTCTATTATTTAAAAACAGCACCCGGCAAACACAATCAGCCCACAACATAGAATGAGTGAGGAATGGGAAGCCATTCCTCCAAAAGGCACATCATCTGCTTTCTTATCATCTGTCCTCAACCACCAGCTGGAGCAGAGAGGTGTTGCAGCTTGCTTCATATCCTTTTAACTCTTCTGGCATTACAGAGGTTTGTGTACTCCTACCTCCTTATCACTGCTGCACTTTTTTTTGTCTTCTTCAGGATGCTTTTTAATTCACCCAGATCAAGCCTTAGGAGCCAGCAGGGATGACTGGTAGGAAGGGGGATTAGATGTAAGAAACTGACTCACGAGAGATTAAAAACCTAAAAAAAAATAAATAAAGAAATGCTCACCCTGTCTTCCAACAAAAGAATAAGGACTATCAAACACAACTAGTGGGTGGTTCACCTCTCTAAAATTGAAGGTAGTTCTTATCAGTGCAGGTATAAGCTATGAAAGTCCCTGCGTGAAAGTGATAAAAAGATATGAATGCTAAATTTCATATAGCTCAAAAAAAATAATAATCATCTATTAGATATATCCAATGAAATTCTTATGTAAGTGAAGGCTTATAAAATACAAATCCACTTCTTTGTAAAGAAATCTGGAGCTGCAGAGTGCTGAAAGTTCAAAAAGCGTCCTGATGTCCTTGTACCTTGAGCATCTCCCTATGGCTGTTGGGGACGATGAGGAGCCAGATGGGTTGGTGCAGCCACTCTATCTGTTCTCCTGGTCTGTATTCCCCTTATGTAAAAAATTGCTAATGGTCTTCAGACTCTATCTCTAGTGCTCAAATAGCTGATCCATAATAAGTAGCAGAAGATGAAGAGCAAATACACCTCCTGCTTATAACTTTTTCCTGTAGCTGCTGCAGAGGAGACAGAATATGGCCCAGCATTTCTTCAGTAAGAGTAAGAAAAAGGAAATGAACACTTTGACCAGATATGTTTTTCTAAAAGCAGCTCGCTTCAGTGCTTGCATGAATAATAATGAACACTGAAATGAGTTTCAGCTGCCTTTTCCTCTGGAAAATATCACTGGATCTTGTATGGGAATGAAAACAAAGAGATCACAGAAATTATAACTGCATGTAACTAAGTGAAAAACATTGATTTTTGGGTTAGATTATCTATTCAAACACCTGCATAATGCCCCCAAAAATTCTGAATGAAATTTCTTTCTTCAAATATTTTACTCAAGATGTTCAGTAAAGATTTAGGAGTCATATGATGGAGACAGCTAAACTTTAGCACATACTGTATCAGTCAAAGACTGAAATGTATCTTGTAAAGCTGTTCAGTTTAACAAATGAAAAAAAAATCCCACATAGAAAAATATACGTTTATGCAAGTGTTCCCAAATAAGATGATTTTGCATAAATAAAACAGATATAATTAAGGTATTGAAATTACTGTAGCCACTGAAGAAATCTTTGTAATTCTCTTCCAGTAAACTGGATAATTTTGAGCGTATAGATAGATGCGAGATGTTACTGCATGAATTTAAAGGTCATGGCATCATTGGAAAAGTGATTTCCCAGCAATGTGTCCTGTGTCCTTCACTTTATTATGATTTGTCCATTCTTAATGGCTCTGTTTATCAGTTTGGTAACCTTGCTGGCTACATCATACATTTTTAGAGCAAACATTACAAATCAAAGCATGATTCTTTGGAAATGAAAACTTGAAAGTTTGCAAGATTTCCTGCCTAGCTAAGAAAGAAAAAATCACTAAATATCAATTAAAAGTTATCTCACTTTTATTGATTAAATATGTCTGCACATATTTAACTGTAGGATTAATCTGATTTGAATATTTCATTTGGCCTTAACTAATTATCCCTAAGTCCTTTGTAGAAAAGTATGAGAGCTGTATCGATATAGACAGGTCTTATCTCCTGAAATGGCAATTTTGAGGAGGAAAAAAAACATAAGACCATCTTCGTCTCTTGTGTACCTGTATTTATAAGAAAATTGATATTAAAAATGCACAAAGTAACTTGTAGAAACGTCAGCTTCTGAAGCATATAAGTCAAAAACCAACAAAAACTTATTACATTTGTACCAATCTTGGAGAAAAAAGTAAATGAGGGAAGACAACAGTTATACAGCCACATTTTTAAAAACAAATCATTTTTGTTTTCCAGATAGTGGTGGGGTGAAAATTTTAAATCAAGGATCCTAGTTAATGTTGTTTGTTTTTTTTGTTTTTTTTTTTTTTTTTTTTTTTTTTTTTTTGTGAAGAAATAGAATATTTGCCATGTAAATCAAGGGAGCTAGTTAAATCCCTCCTACTGCTTTTCTAATTTTATACTTTGTAATAAATAGTGTACCAGAACAGTACTTGCAACTTTTGTAATAAATTGTTGTGAAACAGCTTTGTTGAGCAAACATGATACAAACTTTGATGGTTACACTGAGAAGACATTTAATTATGTGATTATATGGTGGTGTTTGTACATTTGGGACTGAACACGAAGCTTAACAGTGGATTTTAGCTGGGTGCTTTCATTCTGCAAAGATGTAGGGTTCTTATTAAAAGATAGTGATGATAAAATGCCTCTGTACATGTTTTATAATGAAGAGTTTAACATGCAGACAACAAATAGATTAAGTCACAAGCAGAGAGTTTAAAACAGAGGTTTGATCTATCCCTATAGGGCCTTTAAAATTTTGTATTCCACATTACTGTGGTGGTTGGAGTCCTCTGAAGTATTGCTAAACTCACACACTTTGGCCACTGCAAAGAACAAGGCTGAGGCCAGAGGAATCCATGTGCTATGTTCTACATATATTCCATTCCAAGCAACCACAGTCTTTAGAATATAAACTTCTATATTTACAGCCACTGTTCCCTATATGCACGCTGTTTAATCTTTTATTTTCTGAAGTCTACTTGAAAGAATGATAATAAGCATCCATTACCCAATGTAATTTTCCTCCCCAGTGGTATTTAAATGTGTACTGTTATCGTAGTTGTGTCACTGTAAAATCTGGAAGAGGTTCAAGGAAATTGGTGCAATTGCTCTAGATTAATGATGTTATCACTTATATCCAAATGTTGCTTTTAGTCATGTAAGACATTTAACTTTCTTGTACATTCTCACTTCTATAGAATCATAGAATGGTTAGAGTTGGAAGGGACCTTAAAGATCATCGAGTTCCAACCCCCCTGCCATGGGCAGGGACACCTCCCACTAGACCAGGTTGCTCAAAGCCCCATCCAGCCTGGCCTTGAGCACCTCCATGGTTGGGGCATCCACAACTTCTCTGGGCAACCTGTTCTGGTGTCTCACCACCCTCACAAAGAATTTCTTCTGGTGTCTCACCACCCTCACAAAGAATTTCTTCATGGTATCTAATATAAATCTCCCTTCTTCCAATTTAAAACCATTACCCCTTGTACTATCACTACACTTCCTGATAAAGAGTACCTCCCCATCTCTGCTGTAGGGCCTTTTCAGGTACTAGAAGGCCTTTATAAGGTGTCCCCAGCGCCTTCTAACAACCCAAAATTCAGCAAAGTTTCTTCAGAACTCGCAAAACATTGTGTCTCCAGGCTCATGGAATGATTAGAGTGTAACTGTAAGCATAAGAAAAAGAAAAGCAAGGGGATCACACCAGTTCTTAGAATTAGTCAGGCCCTTAAATTCCTGTTTAATTTGGGAATTACATTTTGATTCTGTGTGTGTACACAGAAGGAATGACACAAAGAATGATAGTAAATTAGGTAGGCTTAACTGAACTGCTACACAAAATGTACTAGGCAGCAGGTGGTAATGTTCCTATTTCTGCCTCTGAGTTTAATGTCAGAAGTCATGTATTACACTTTATTAAGAAATTGGAAAATTGCAGACACGCTTGTAGGCTTGCAGGAAAAATATTCTGTAATTTGGATTAGCTCATGGGTGTATGAAAGGAGCTGGAGATGCTCTGTGGTCTTTTTAAAGCTCAGAGGAAAAGGTGCAAAATTAAGGCTTTGCTAAGCAGAAACAAAGATGAACAGCTGGTTAGTTGTATAAGCAGCAGACAGTATTTGTAGGAAGAAACTACACAGGAATAAGCAAGCAGGAAGTCTACTGTAGAAGTGGGAGATCAACAACCACAACTTCGTGATAAGCTGACTAGATTGATAAACGGTCCTGCAAAGTATGAAAAAAGTATTTTGATGGCCAGAAAACATTTGTGTTCCATCATAACTACTACAACACACAGGCAAAAACCTACCATTTCTTTGTACAACCACAATTCAGCATCGGTCTGGTACAAATGCCAGAATAGAAGTGAGTCGGGCTTTGTGCGTATTTGTGTTGGGATCCTGACACTACAGAGTTAAAATAAACTTAATAAAAATGGAACATCTAATCTCTTTGTAGAATAGAATTTGCTCTAGGTTTTTCTTCACCCCAGCCTTCAGCATGACATACTTTATTAGTTGGGAATGAGTAGATTAACTTGTGGGTAAAGTGGAAGAAGACACTTTCAAGTGCTGACTCTGTCTCTGTACCTGACACTTCATGAGACCTTGAATGAGCCATTCACAGTCAATTTTTCTTCATATGCTTTACTCATAGTTTATGTTAAAATGAGTCTCTCCCCCTCAACAATGTAATTAGAATTAATTTTCCCCTTCTCAGGGATGAATTCATTTTGCTAAATAATGTTTTATTTTCTATTACCTCCATTCATCTTAACTAAGATATTTACAGTGCAAACTTAACTGTTGCTAAGCTGGGCAAAATTAGGCTGTCTGCCTTGCAAAATTTTGTCCACAAAAATGATGGTAGAAATGGCAATCTGACTCAGGGAGATATGGCAAGACTAATTCACAGAGCCTTTAAAATGCAGTTCATAAATGAGAAAAACCACTGTGGAATCTGGTTTTAGGTAGATGCAGTAATAGTCTTTTTGCCTCCTAGGTGGAGCTAAAGTACTTGTGTGCTGTACCTTGGCTTGTGGGATGGAGGAAGGCAAGTAATGCGGCAAGTATCATTGCCTTCTCTTGCATTTAATGATTAGCATTACATGCAATTTTATACATTCCTAAGAACACATTTTACAGAATAATAATAATAATAAAAAGCTTGGTCTCCATTCTGCAAGGACAATCTTTTGTGAGTGTAAATCAATCTAAAATTTACGAAGCCTTTTTTCACAGCCAGGCAGTGCTACTCACTAGATGTATGTTTCAGCAAGTGCTGCCAGGTATCCAGTTCAGCTTCCTGGAAAACTGATGTTCAGTTTTCTTGCCCATAGGCTTCATAAAGGATAAATAAAGGACTTCTGACTCCAGAACAGATACTGAATGTGCAGTCCAGATGAGACCTTATGAGACCTTATAAAATACGAGGTGCCACAACGTTGAAAGCAAGGAATTTGGAAATGAAACCTACAAAAGAAGAAACCATCCTGAGCTGAGTGCAGACACAAAGCAAAGCAAAGTTTGCAGCTTTATTGACTTGCAAACAAGCACAACCTAATAAAAACCTAGCAAGAAAACCCAGAAGGGCAAATGTGACAGTGCCGATCACATACAAGTTCTGTTTCTAGGAAGGTCATATAATGTTAGGAAAGTGGTAGTTCTTTTTCAGAGCTCTGGTGGAAATTCAGTTAAGCCTCAAGCACATATATAGGTCTATATCTATCAATTAAAATTCACAGTTTGGGGTGAACAAACCAAGAGGAAAAATGGAGGTAAGAACATTAAAAAAATAGTAGCGCCTAAAGAAGAATTTTTTCACAGTCAGAGAAGAGAAGGAGGATTAAGAAGCTGGTGGTAGCCAGTGCACCAACTGCAGGCTAGTGTCACCTAGCACCTGGAAAAAAGATCCTGACTATCTGGAAGATAAAGTAGCAAGTGATACTGTCATAGCAAGTTGGCAAAGGAGAGGCACTACAGAAGAAAAGCTCAGATCCTTTCCTACTAGTTCCTGAGCTTGTGACTACACTTTTGGACTCATGGAACAAACAGATCTGAACTGCAGCCAAAAAGGCGCTGCTGGATCTTTATGTCTGGCATCTGGCCTGTCTACATTGCTTGTGATTTTAATGGCACTAATTTATTGCAATACCTTATGCTAGTTTTTAATTATTTAATTTGCTGCCTAAGATGATTTTTAATTATTTAATTCATGTTTGTTCCCTTATGTTGCTGCATATGATAATTTATGACATTGATCCTGCAATGACTTCCTTATTGCTGTGCCTCTTTTCCACTGCAGATCTGCTTAAAGGGTCTATGCATATGATGTAGACTTTCCTTACTTCTTTGTATTAAACATTAATTATCTATAAAAAAAGTAAGCACTGGAACTTTAATTCAGGTCTATGGAAATTTTTAACTTTCTGATATGAGTAACCTGCAATACACTTGAACTAGTCTACAGATATCAGCTTAATGCAGCAGAAAAGAGTGGAAATTTATTAATGTGAATGTGCAAATGTGGTATATTTGCTTGGTAATGAGTAGAACATGTAGGAAAAGTCATCTATAAATTGATACGTAGACAAATCTGTGTACCAAGATGTTCTAGTTTATTGCGAGCTTGCAAAAACAACCCTTTTTTTCATATCTTTAAATCCAGGGGTCTTTGTTTACCTCATTCTTCTTCCCCCATGGGGTTTTTCCCTCTTATTTGCAACAGAATCCATATGTCCTAGAGGAACTAAGATTTTTAAATTATTACTTGATAAAGAAATCAGATTTTTATGTTGTGGTGCCAATCATATGCTATGGAAACGGAAGTATTTGGAAATCAAGTTCCAGCTTTAAAAAGGGCCATACATCATGATACTGTGGCTACATACAGGCTTCTATCAAGTTTTCACAAGACAAAATCCTCCAAACAGGCTTGAAATTCTATAATTCTGGACTGCCACCTGTATTTATTCTGTATCATACTCTGAATCTGAAAAAAAAAAAGTAAACCAGGTTACTTTAATGTTTTTGAACACTATCATTAGAATATGAACCATATGTTCATAAAGTTATTAAAAATGAGATTTTTAGGCAAGGGCATTCTCTCTCCTTGAATGTCCTGTGTGGAGTTGGAGTGATTTTGTGACACTGTTTTGATATGGTACAGCATGATTGATCCTGACCACATCCTGACCCTGCTCGTTCAGACCCTATCCATGCACATCCTGACCCTTCTTATTCAGAGCACTGTACACAGTACGTTTCACAATTTAATATGTATGCTGTGAACCCAGACCAGGAAGCCATCTGGAACCTAAGGCCACAAATTTCCCTGTAAGAGTCATACCTCAACTCCAGACCTTCAAGTTGAGTGATATTATGCCAGAAAACAAGATGCTATGAAAACAAGATCACGTGAAATTCAGGCTCCTTCTCACTATTTCAATGTATTTCTTCCTCCAGGCGATCCTAAGTATTGTAAATACATAACCCTGACTAACAGTTCTCTAGCTTATACAGCTTGGAGTTCTCTGAAAAGTTACTCATCAAAGATGGAAATATCCCACGTCCTATAAAACATGTTGGTGTTTTGTAACTGTGTAGTCCATGTTTTGTCATGGGGCACAGTATAAAGCAAACTAAAATAAGAAGCATTACATAAGCCTTTAAAGTATATCTACATAGGCCATATCTCGTCATTCTCCTTTGGCAAAATCAGTACTAAAGGCTTGGCCAAATTCTCAAACTCAACAAATGCAGTTCATACCATCTGTTAGATCTCATGACATGGCAGAGGAAAACTGTACCATCATGTTTACTTCACTTGTTCTTCAAAACATCTATGCTTATGTATGCCCAGATGTTTTCTTTGCTATTCAAATTTAATTTAAATATGTTTTCAGAAAAACATGTGCCCAAAGGATTAGAATCACATTAGTGCATTGCATTCACTGGAATTCAAACAGTTTACATAAAGAGAGAATTTATCCCTGTACTTTGACAGAGCTGCTGTGGAACTAGTTTGCACTTGGGAGTGTCAAGGCATGCTGAAGGCTAAGCCAAGAAACCAAGCCCGTAGTCTAACCCACAGCTGAGCCCAGCTGAAAATTACTGTTAATTAAGGTGCAATTACTTTAAAACAAGATTTGTATCTCAATTGATGATACAAGGAAACAAACATAGAACCCATGTCTGGAATCACTGAACTATCCAGACATCGTGACCTATGGATATAGGGTTTTGGGATTTCCTGCAACCTCTGTGAACTTGAATGCCGCAACACTTTCTAATGGAGAAAATAGTAAGAAGGTATTCAGAGGTTTTTCTTCATAATTTTTACTTCAACTGAAGCTGTAACAAGTTGGTATTTAAATAAAATACCTGTTTTCATAGGAAAAGGGATTGCTCCTGTGCTATCAACTAGCTGTTAGGCACCACTCGATTTAGGAAAACTTTCAAAGAAGAAAGTGGGGAAACCAAACAGGTTTGCAGAGCAAATAGATGGCATGCAGGGACTGAGACTCCTGGGAATGCTGGTGTTACAGATTAAAATGCTGCACAAATTTGTGAGCTAGAAAACACTTTGGAACATAGATATGACCGTGGAGGATTGAATGAAAGTGTCAAAAAAGTAAATAATAGCTTTACAGTAGTAAGAACAGCTCAGAACACTGTAACAGTGCTAAGAATGTTTGATGACAGAGACAGCAGAGACATAATTAGGTGGCTCTTTATCCTTATCCTTTAAACTAGGAATGAGGACAGACAGTAGATACGCTGCAGAGTTGAGCATTCTGGTACCCACATTAAATATCAAAGATAAAAACTTTGTAATAAGGGGCTTAATCATTTGTGAGATATACTAGTCCAGTTTCTAGGGGAGGCTGTGGAATGAATCTTGCCTCCAAATTTCAAAGGGAATTGGCAGGGAACGATCAAAACAATGGTCAAAACTATGATGACAATAAATTTGTAAGGTCAAAAGTGAAAAAATCCAGGACTAGGAGACAACAATATGATATTGTATCTAATAATAAAAAAAATGTTTAAGATGAAAATATTTTCTGAACTTTTTTTACTCCCTCAATTTATTATATATATATTTTTGTTTTAATTGGAGGGATTTTCTAACTGTTACAGGCACAGAGTAGAGTTATTCTCTGCTAGAAATAATCCTGGCTATGTTTTTTAGAATAGGAGATTTACTGCAGTTAATAAGCAAAAAAGTCAACTTCTTCAAAAACTGCTGAAGGAGAAATGAAGAAATCTTAAACAACCTTTGCTGAAAACAAGGAAGTGAATATAACGCCTACCTCAGTAGGCTGTGAGACACTGTGAAAGACGTTAATTCATACACTGCATTACATTTTCATCACTGATGAGCAGTTCCAGGCAACCCAACAAAGAAGGGGTGCTTAAGTAGTAATAGTTCAAACTCCTCTGTTGGAGAGAACCTAAGATACAGAACCACACAAAGTTACTTTTTTCTACCAGGAAAGAAGTGCACTGTGGGTGGAAAAGTGCATGTTTAAGAGGATCCAGACAGCAATACTAGCAGATTTAAGAGCTGACAAGGTTTAATGGATGCGTTTCATGTCTAGAGACAACCTTATGCCTGAAAGGAAACCGACAGCCATCTTGTATTTTGACATGAACACCCCTTGAGGGATAAGTGCAAGGTGTGTGAACAACACTTTGGTCACCCATAGCAGGAAACTTTTCATCTTGAAAAATCACAACCTATTTTGTAGAAAGCGTTAGGACAGACCTCTTCAGTTGTAAGATCAAGAACTACATGATCACAATTACCAGTTTCTGTGAGCTAAATCTCACCAGCAAGAATCGTGATAAGGCATTGATGGCAGATTTTACAAGGTGTAGTGTGCTGTTTAGAGTGTGAAGTAATGAGTTACAGTACTTGTCAGTATTTTGAAATGGATTTAGTACCAAATGCCTCTCAAAACAATTTATGTTCCCCCTGGGCTCCCTAGCATGATCAATAGTCCAAGTGATGCTGTTGATCAGCGTACTGAAAGATATATGAAACTCATGAGTTTCCTTCAGGTTCTCATGATGCAACTAATTCTAGTCAGGTTTGAAGCCAGGAAATAATAAAACAATACAGACTGCAATCAAATAAAAGAAGGGAAGGATGCAGAAAGACTGGATCCTGGAGGGAGGTACACAGATTGCGGGATTACCACTGTGACACCAATTTGTGTATGCAGGGTTGATGGAAACCTACTTGCAGCTACACTGCCTTACTTAATTTAGTTTTACAAGCACTGATTCCTCTGATGTTATTATTGCTTACGCAACATACAAAAGAGGAGCCATACTGCCCACAAAGAGGCAGAGGAAAACCCCAAGGAAGTCCAAATAGGATACAAGGATCTAAGACCTGACCCTCATGGGAAAAGAGCTGAATGTGGAAAAGCTCATCTTCTTCATTGCGATGGAAGACAATGGTTTGAGAAGTACAGATATGAGATAAGCCAATGGCTACAAAATAGAGAAGGTGGGGATTCAGCTCAAATGCTAACATTTTCATAAGTGCCTAAGTGAATGTAATACATTAAAAATTCCAGATTGGCCCTGTTTGCTGTATCAGTATTATGCAGGTAGGACAGCAGGAATGTACCAGTTATGTTGCAGAACTACTACAGCTCCACACTGCATCCCAGCTAGTAAGTGTCTTTCTCAGTAAGGCTGTTGCATGTTGCCTTCATGTACTTCCAGTCCTGGAGCTGGCTCAGTCACTTCTGACTTGAACATTCCAACGTGCTGTACAATCAGACATCTAACTAGCTTTCAGGACAAAGTTTACATTTTAGAAATAGTTACATTTTTTCTTCAAGAATTATTGGTACAAACTTTCTCATTACTGTATCATGTAGGAAACCCTCCAAAAAACCACAACAGGAGTTTGAGTGACCTAGTAAATGTATCTATTGCAGAATGATATGGGGTTGGAAGGGACCTCTGGAGATTACTTAGTCCAACCCCCCTGCCAAAGCAGGTCCACCCAGAGCAGGTTGCACAGGAACTTGTCCAGGTGGGTTTTGAATGTCTCCAGAGATGGAGACTCCACCACCTCTCTGAGCAGCCTGCTCCAGTGCTTTGCCACCATCAAAGTGGAGAAGTTCCTCCTCGTGTTTAGATGGACAAGTTTGTCTCCAGTTCCTCTTGTCCCATTATTTTCACAGGAAAATGATAATCTGTTATCATGAAAGATGATATGTCATTCTTCCATACTGATCCATTTTTAAGAAAGAATCTTATTCCTACATATTGCCCAAGGTAGCCATTAGATTTTGGAACATATTTAATGAAATATATATATATAATAGCATATATATATGTCATAATGTGTAATACAGTGATCACAGTGATTACAATCTTAGAGAAGGTTTTGCAAGCTACCTCCAACCTTTACACCGTAAACCACCAACCTAACATGAGACTAATTGAGAAAACACTTTAGCAGTCAGCCTTCATATCTAGGAAATTTGAAGGACAGAAAAGTGTTCCATCATAGAAATAGTACACTATATGCACATTCTAGAACAGACCCAAATGTTGTATGACATATTCTATGATTCTATGAAACAAATGCTGATTGTCAAGTAAGATACCAAAGGACAGATAACATAAGACAGAAGTAGTCACATGTTAGAGGGATTGAACACCTCGACACTCTTAAAAAGAGATTATTTTTTATTCTGTCCTACAATTTTCCTCTTATATAGCAGAGCAGTTAAAGGAAATTTTGATTAATTTTGCCAGTGTGGATTTACTTAAAGGGCCTTTCTTGTTACTGCATTGGTGGTAAGAGAAAATCGGTAAGTAATTTAAGTAAGAGCCACTTACTATATTGGGACGCGTCTTTTCTGTATCAGTGAGCACTAAACTTTGCAAAATGCAGATCTTCAGACTCTTCAGCCTTTGTGGAAACTGCCATGTGAATTCAAATTACTAGTTTGAAGAGAATTCACACATCTTTTCTTTTGTGGCAATGAAATTAGTGTAAGGAAGGCATGAAATGTCCTTCAAACCCATTAGATGACTGTTAGATACTTTTGCATGGTTTTTACTCTGAAAACTGATCTCCAGACTAGAGTAAGAGAAGACTCATTATTGCATCTTCTACTTTCTTTTCCTTAAATTTCTCTTAAGAATCAATGTTTCCTTTCTGTCTGCCTATTTTAAACATGCAGGTATATATATAGTTACATATATATATATATATATAAATTTGCTTTAGCTTTGAATGGCACAGGTTCACAATAAAAGCACCTAGAGGGCATCTCAATTAATTTATTTTCATCTACATGAGAAAGCCATAAATCATGATCTATGATACTATCCAAAATCATCATATAGCAGGAACTTTTCCTGAGGAAAATTATGCCAATAGTCAAATGGAAATAATTAAAATGAAGTTATTAGTACTTCATTTCTGAAAAGTTTTAATTTATTTTTTTTTACTTTTGTGTAGGAGTAATTGTGACTTTTAATGACTGTTTTTAGAATAAGATAATAATAGTTTAGAAACTAAACTTTAGGAACTGTGCTGCTGTTATGATCAAAGATTTGGCTCTTGAGGATACTGATCTGGAACCCTAAACACTGCCTTGAGATCCAGGATTATTAACTTTACAGTAAATATAAATGTTACAGTCTCTATCTCTAGGTACTTGTTAAGTAGTATTTTTTTTTAATTTTTCCTAAAATGTTCTTCAGGAGGAGGAAGAGGGAATTATTTCCAATGTGTCTGAAAGTACTGTTTGTGAAAAAAACATGGACTTAAGGGTATTGAAGGACACAAGTCCAGATAAAGACAAGTGTTTGATACATGGTACCTGCTCAGGTTTTGAGCAACCTGGTCTAGTGAAAAATGTCCCGGAGCTAGATGACCTTTAGAAGGTCTCTTCAAACCCCAGCTATGATTCAGAGACTTGTGAAAAAAGATCTTTCCAATTCCACAGGAGTTCTTTTCCCAAATTTATCTTGGCCTCTGAGTCCACATTAAGCTTGATTTTGAACTCATTTCCTTCAACTGTATTTTAGGATGACAAGGACATTCTTTTTCATAGTAGTCTTTGCAGTTTACCATTTTGCTTATGATATGTTATGCGAAAAGGTGCATTCATTCTTCATGAAATACACTAAACTGAGAATTAAGTACTGTCTCAAAGTATGCCTCCTAGGACAAGTAACTCCTTTATCCTACCTACAAAAATCAAACCAGTCTAATACAAACAGTTATAAAAACATCTCCTGCTTCTACCCAGAACTTTTCTGCAGTTGATGGCATGCTATGTGAACGCATCTGTCAAAATATTTTATTATGGAAAGGACATTGTTTGAGGCAGAAATCAAATTGAACTAGCTGTTTTCTATTGAAAGGGCACTTTGGTTCATCTTCCAGATTCATCATTCAAGAATAGGTGATAAAGGATCTTATCTGAGACAATAATTTAAAAACCAAGTAAAGGATTTTAAGACTTCAGTCTGCTGTAAAAGACTTTAGTTATCTCCTTTGACTGTCATAGTATCTGGGTAGTCTAACATAATTAGATCATAGACAAAGAGACACACAGATAAAGAATAAGTCTAAACACCCAGATAACTGACGATTCAGCCATTTTCCATTTAAAATCTCCTGACTTCCCACAATTTTTTTGCACAAAAATACATGAATAGATACAGAGGTTGACTCAAATCCAGACATCTCTGGAAAATGAGTAGCTGAGAACACTTGGCACACCATCACATCTCCAGTTCAGCAGCTTTTCTGCTAGCAGCTACTTTGAATCAACGCTTCACAGGCATAGTGTTGGTTCTCTAGTACAAAAGAGGAGAGTCAGTGTTCGCATTCAAAAACTTACAAAGGATAAAGAGGGAGAAGATACATGAAGACGCATGCTTACCTGTTAGTGGTAGGCCTATTATTGCATGGTATGCTTCTCTCCCACCCTTCCCTTGTTGACCCTCTCAATTTTTTATCTGGACAAAGTGAATTTTCTTACAGAAAAATAATACATTAAGATTTTTTTTTTTCATGTTAGCTTGCTCACAGCTTAAATTATCTGGCAAATGGCTTAATGAATAAGTTGTGTAATGATGCATGGTCTTCATTATCCTGTGGTATTCCCCATTTCAGAGACTTTACTTTAAAAATCGCATTTGATTCTGTTATCAGTAGGATAAGAAATGTTATGGCTGCCCTCTTTGTCTTGTCCTCATGACACACCTTGGGTTGAGTTTCATGGGCTTATAGCAATAAATAAAAACAAAGAACAGTTCAGTGTTCATCTGCGTTGTTTCAGAAGTTTTGCTGTTGTATGAACTCTATCTTCCCTTTACATTGGCAGAGCTTGAATGAACTACCATACCAGGGAAAACCTGTCTCAGATTTTTACAACTTTCATGAATAATATGGTTTGGGAACTGTTTAATTCTAATTAAGGATTATATTTGCACTTTCCTTTATGTGACAGAACTCAGGATGAACCCACTGAAGAAGTTCAAGAAGACCTTTAGTAGGAACTAAAACTTTTAGTTTTCATGAAGAAATATATGTTCTCCTGTAATGTCAGAAAATAAACCCCCTTCTTTAGCAGAGCAGGCCTGCAAGAAGGGAGAGTCACATGTATGCCATTGAATTATACTTCTTTCAACTGCAGTAGCAAACATACCTGAGAAGTATTGCAAAGAGATAACTTAAATCAGATTTAATGTCTCATGACTTAATTTAAGGCCTGTTCTTCATTCTACCCTGATCTTAAATCTATTTCCATGGAGATGCAGGTTTTGACTGCAGACATCCCTGAATGCCTTCCACTCCTCTGTTATTAGGCAGGTGCACAGAATGCAAGACAACCACCCCAGACAAAATCAGAATATGAACATTACTCCAATGAATATGAACCTTTCCTGGTATTTTGTAAGCTGACCTTTCAGATAAGTCAGCAGGAAGTACAGTCGGATAGTCATGCCTATAAACATTTGACTTGAAGACTTAGTACAGACTGTCCCGTCCCTGAGGACAGTCTGAAAAAGTTCAGAGTAGATGAATGAAAATTAAAATTCTAGTAAAAGCTCTTTTTAGTGTTTGTTTGGGTTTTTTGTTTGTTTGTTTTTCTGCAGGAAAAACTACCACAACTATGTCTGTCATTACTATGGACTTGTTCTTGGTTTTTCCCCTCTTCAGAACTAAATATTTTGTAGTAAAAAGAGCTCCAGATTCCACTTTCTGAGATGAATAGGGAAATCTCCTTGGCAATTTTGGGGTAGATTCAGAAAAGAAATTTTAGGGAAGAAGTGATCAATTCCACTTTTATATAGTTTGCACTTCCTCAACAGTTTATCTTGCATATTAGTTATTAGATTTTAATGACATTTGTAGTTGAGATCTGAACCAGATATTTTTAAGAACAATACTGTGATTCAATATAAATCAGTAGAGCACTTGTAAAAAAGATCAAAGCTGAAACTTTAACAGCATGTACTGAATCTGTGTTCAGAAACATGAAGATGTCATTACAGAGCATGCAGTTTGTCAAATAGAAGTGATGAAAAGAAGACTCCCAGCACACAGAGTCCTATTTTCTCTAATGTTGAGATATTCACAACTGAGAGGAAAGCAAGAGTGTAACTGTAATTCAAAGAAGAACATATGAACTAGAACTAGATCAGTGGATCTCCGGTCTCTGCTCCCTCCCCAAATATCCATAAAGGAAGGTGATCAAACTGAAACAGAAGCAGGTGCCGCTGTGACCGGAAGGGACAGTGAGGGAATCCTCATTTCACCATTTGTATCCAATTGTCTGGGATAAAATATGTTTCTAAGGTGTATAATCTGCCCATTGGCCCCATGGAGTCCTTCGAGGTATTGGTCAGACTCAGCAGTTCATAGCTCCAAGGCTTCTCAGCTTCAGTCCTATAAAACCAACTCACTACTACACATTTGACAGCTATGCCTAGAAAGTACTGAGTAGGACTTCAGTGGTGGATATTAAATAGTTACCTGTCCAACTTTCCACAAAATAACAGCATGAACAGCAATAAAAGAATATTTATGGCTATGGCTGTGAGCAATGACTTCAATGCAGGTGATCCTGACTTGCACAATGGTACATCAAATCTTCTGTAAGAGACAAACACACATGAGACTTCTGTCCAATCTCATATCACTGAAATGCAGGAATATCATGCTGAAGGCAAGTGCACTTGTTCAGATGCAAAACTAGTGGGAAAAGAAGCAGACACTGCTACAAACAGTGAGATCACCATTAATATGCAATATTCCTAAATACTTAATGCCTGGCAAACTTTGTACAACAGCTGCACATTTAAGTATAATAAAATACTTCTTGTCCGCTATTTGTCTTCTTTCTTGAATGATGTTTGTAAAAAGGCTATGAAGGCTTAACTACACAGTGAGGAGGCAAGGAGATGCAGGGAATTGTAGCAGTGCTGTTGAATGAAGCATCAAGACATGAGCAGGACCATTACTTGCGGCAGTTTCCCTGCCAAAAACAACAGGACTCATCATCTACAGGATATTAATTTTTAACAGCAGACCTTTGAAGTGACTTCAAAGACCTCAGGTGATTAAAACAGATAGAGGAAGCAAAGGGAGAGGCTGACCCTGTGCCATGGGAGAGGCTGTGACACATGGAGGGATGGGGTGGGGGTTGCAGACAGGACCCTGGCCAGCTGACCCTCTTTCCAGTTAACATAATGGGCAATCAACTGCTTTCGGGCAATCAACTGCTTTCAGGCAATCAGTGCATG
This sequence comes from Thinocorus orbignyianus, assembly GCA_013400375.1. Classification (NCBI taxonomy): domain Eukaryota; kingdom Metazoa; phylum Chordata; class Aves; order Ciconiiformes; family Thinocoridae; genus Thinocorus; species Thinocorus orbignyianus. The sequence goes on along the minus strand of VXBW01005609.1, from coordinate 152,980 downwards.
CTGGTTTGTTTCACTGAGAAAAATGTTCTTAACTGCCTGTGGTGTTCACCTTATGAGAGCAGTATGCCCTGGCTTGCCCTGCCCTGAGGCCAGGGGATGAAGGAAGGAACCCAAGGCTCTCAGGAGTAGCAGCAGAGTGAACCAGGCTTAAGAGCTCACCTACAGGAACTGTGTCTGGGACTAATTGAGAGTTTTCTGTGAAAGTATATGGATGAAACTCTAGCTGAGAGCAAAAATATTCTTTGGGATAAATCTGCAACATGTCCTTCACATCCCCTAAAACTTACTCTAAGACATCTTTCCACAGAATATTCTTAATGCAGAGTGGAAATTGTGCAATCTTTTCCTTCTATTTCAGAAAACAGTTTAATGCAGCTGCAGTATTGCAGTTGACAATTACAGAAACATTGGAGATATAACAAAAGGAATTTTCTGAAGGTTTCATCCATTATCTCACAGACTCATGAAAAATCTTGTTAATAGCATGGTTGGCATTAGCAAGCTACACTCCTGAAAAAAGCAATGCTTAGAAATTTTAACAGCCCAAATTGGTACTTTGTCGTGGCTGGAATATCAATCAGGTGCAAAAGGCCTTTCACAGCATCTAAAGCTAGATCTTATTTAATTTCATTTAGCTGACATTCTAACTAACTTATTTAATTAAAGGACCATCTACTATTTGGATAGATAAAGAATGGACAGTCGCATGAAATTCCAGCACGATGCCATTCATTTTCAACCCAGAACAACATTGTAAACTTTAAGTGCTTGTTTATTAATTACTTTCCTTCATTTTGCTTCATTTTGTGCTCGACTGCATAAAAGGGTTTTTTTAGGTATTTTTTTTGGGGGGGGGAGGAGGGATGCCTGCAGTAATTTTGTGGAATATCTTTGATGTTCTGTGGGGCAACATACAACAGGCTGAACTAAATCAGGAATTCTGATGAAATAAGACCCCAGTGCAAATTTTGTACCTACAGAGATGGCTTACATAGACATGGTCTACAGATGAACGAACAAAGTTATAAAATGCACGGTGCAGCCTGCATGTTAAACCTGAAGGTTACTGTAAACAAATCCCTTGAGAATACTCTTATCAAGGAGTATCATCTCCACACAAGAAGACTAGCGAGAGCTCCTCATTGACTGCTTCTGCAGAAGGGCTTCATGCAGGAAGGGGAGAACTGAGGTTTCCCTCTTTCCTCCCTGCATAACACCTTTCTGCTTCCTGTGACATGTGCTGGGGATGTGCCCAAAGCTGGGGGTTGCAGGCAGAAGTGAGAATGGGGCTCACCACACTGGGTTGCTGCACAAAAGTGCAACTTCTCAAGCTTCAGTGGAGCCATAAGAAGACTAGAGGGCCATGCAGCAGCCAGCTCTTTGAAAGTGCTCAAAATCCCAGTGCAACAGAAGAGAATTAGGATCAAAGTAGACAGGCCTAAGTGCTGGTTAGCAGGTGGAGAGGCAGCTCCTTCAGCCTTTCTGATAAACTAGGCTCACAGGATAATTCAGGCTGGAAGGGAGATTGGGAAGTCCCCAGCCTAACCTCCTGCCCCAAGCAGGGCCAGTTGTGGTATCAGGTCAGGTTGCTGAGGGCTTTATCCACTTGGGTCTTGCAAACCCCCAACAATGTAGATGACATAACCCATCTGGGCAACCTGCTCTGCAGCTGGGTTGTACTCTTAGAAAAATGTTTTTCCTTATGTATAGTCTGAACGTCTCTTTTTTCAGTTTATATCCTTTATCTCTTGTCCTCCATATTTCACACATCTGTTGTTTATCTACTAACAAGCAGTAACACCATTTTTCTTTGGAAAGTAAAACAAGGAAGGTTTGACAGTAACACTCACGCTAAATCTTTCTTCATTAATCTGCATGGTTAATAACTACTTTGTGTCTTTAACCTGTTCTACAGAACGATGATAATAGAGCTAGGAAGAAAACCCATTTTCAATCTCTGCCCGGATTTTCTTTCTGAGATTGAAAGAGTAGATTTGAGTTCAAAACTGAAGACAGAAAGTGAAATCTTTCTAGTAAAATAAGTTTCAAAATTGTATTTACAAAGTCATTCCAGTCAATTGTGTTTGGATGTTGTTTATATTCACACTTTTGTACCTACGCTCTTATTTGAAAGCCAGTGTTCATTTTGAACTGGATGGGCTGGAATTTCCACTTCCAGAATGACTGAACACAGCTGTGAAGCTTCTTTGGAATTTTTTCTAAATCTTTTCAAGTTGAAAAATTCACAGAAATAGCTCACCATGGAAGGGCAAAAAGAGAAATGAAAAAACTTTACTTTCAGGGCATCGGTATAGCCTTCAAAAATTTTTTCAGCTAAAAATCACTGTGCAATTCATATTAAATCCATAGTAAGGAGTGATTAGGTCTTTTTTTTTTTTAATTACTAAGATGAGAGTTGAAAAAATTTACTTATGTAATGATGATTGAATAAAGATATAGGTGCATGGGAGTAGTTTAATGATATGATAAACAACAAAACCAGAAAAATAGTAAAATTGATAAATAAAAGCCAAAACCAGTTTGATTTTGAGTATATCTGGTCACATATAGCTACTTAGTTTAAAATGTGTTAAAGAGCGTTATAATCACAGAGGTGCTTAGCACTTGATAAATATTTATCTCTTCTGAAGAGTTCCTTGCTGGTTTTCTTAAAACATATTCTCAGACTTCTGGTGCTTCGGTGAACCCCGGGTACAATATACAGAAATCTGTTACAATCAAGGGAAAAGAAAACAAAATTTCTGATTTTGAAATAAACTCCAGACTGATAGTTGTGTTTATTGGTGGTAGCCCAGGTCTTTGCAGGGGCGTGTGGCACGTCATTGTGTAGTCAAGCTTAGCCTCTGGCTTGCAGCAAGTACTTCAATCACTTGTTCAACTAGTGCGGTCACTCTCTCAACAAGGCTCAACAAAAACTGCCTTAAAACACTGGGAGCTGCTGGCAGAGGCTTGGTGATTAATTTTACATCTTTTGTGCAAGTACCACTGAGGAGATGAGATTTGGCTTCCAGGGGCTGGAGGTGCCAGGGTTCTCAGGGCAGGTTACCTGCCCCATTCCCATCCTGTGTCTCCCAATGAGACATCTGCATCCAAGTGCAGCTCAGCCTTCCTCCTGCTGTCTCAGTTTCTTCACCAGTACCTTGAATTTGGCCCACCTGGGAGCCACACCGTAGAGGAATCTGCCTGCATCTGCAGCCAGAGAGAGATCACATTGCTGATGAAGGGGTATAGTGAAACCCTTCCCGACTCTGCAGAAGGTGTGTATACCTTCCAGCATCCTTTCTGGATCTTTTTTCCAGGACTCCTATCATCCCCCTCGTTTCCATGGGCAACATCAGCAGCTTGACTGCCTGCAGCACTGCATTTGCCTTGCTCTCAACGGCATGAGGAGAAGCAGCCACGTGGATCTCCCTGGCATTTCTCAGTTCCTTTTCCCATCTCGGCAGAAAATTGAAAGGAAAAAAAAACCAGACCAAATAGCAGAGAATTAATCTTAAATGTTAAATAACATTACTTAAAAAAAGAAACAAAGAATTACCCTCTTATTGCCACTCTTATTGTAGAGTTCTTAAAGCAAAATCAAACACGCTAATTGAAGAGCACCATCAAAACTAATACAGTGGTTGAGGAACGAGTCACACACAAACCGTCTTAGTTAAAATTTCAAAAAGCTAAAGATATTTATTCAGATCTGTACTGCTGCAAGGGCTGCTAACTACAATGACTAAAATTTAAAAAGATTTACCAGCACAGTTGTTCCCATCTTTTTCACTGTAAAGTTAAACCCAGCCTATTTAAATAAACCTACTTGTAAGTTATAGAAGTAGTTCAGCCAAAGGATAAAGCAGGAGAAGCTTATTCAGCACTTTGTCCTGAAGGTTATAATGTGTATAACTGAGAAAATTAAAAAATGGGTAAGAAGGGGCAATTTAGGATCTCCTACCAGTTAGGTGAAAGGAAATGAGACTGCAGCAGCTAGCTGTACAATGGGCACGGGAGAAGTATTGTGACTTGTTCCTGACAAGATGTGGGCAGATAAATGGTCAATTTTATGTTTTAATTTTTGCTGTGAAGGTACTACTCATTGGGAAGAGCGAAAATGGACCAGAAACCAGATCAGCAAAAGTGTCAATCACCACACATTTTATTCACATTTGTCCAATATTTTAATCCTCAAAAGCCAGCCTTGTTTCTGTCTGGCTGGGAGATCACTGGAGCCCAGTCAGTTGTCAGTATGCAGTTTTCTCATCACTTAAGTTCTGCTTTTAGTCACCCTAAGGAGCCTGAATCTTGTTGGCAGAGAAAGAATCATCATCTCTCTCATGTCTGTACCTTTAAAGTTTCTCAGTTAATTTTCCCTTCATTTATTGCACTCAAGGTACCCAATGGTCCATCTATGCCTGTCTGTGTGTTTCTCTGTTTTATGCAGAAGGTTTGCACAAAGCTCAGGGAGAGCTAATAGCTCCTCAGGATTACCCTTGTAGGAGCACCACAGGTGAAGCTGAGCCATCAAGTAGCAAAACAAATAAGGATGATAAAGACATGCCTATTGATTGAAGCATTTAGGGGAGGAAGGAACCTTGCTTTTTGGTCATTGCATCCAGCTCTGCTTTATTTTACCTTAGAGATGGAAGATACAACAATGTGGCTGCATGGCCTTTTTAGAAATCAGGTCCTAGCTGGCTATGTAAGAAAGTTGTGAAAGAACTGCTGAATCTTAATCTCCCAAATTCTAGTCCAATCCTTCATTTAAAAATATTGCCTGTCCTGAAAATCAGGACTTGGAACTGCCCTCTCTTGGGTGCAAATCAACATGGAAATTACTTCAGTGTTATTTAGATGTAGCAGCTGTAGGCTCTAGTATTAGCTGGAAGTAATGAATACATTATTAACTGTGGTTTACAGCAAGCAGAATGCATTCATTCACACTACTTTTATTTTATGATTCATCTGTAGTTTTTCATCTATGCAGGGAGTATGCATCATGCAAATGAAAAAAACAGCAACCCAAAATATGTTTGACATAGTCTGTCATCAGGTTCCTCTTTTCTATATGCTTTCTTCTAATGATCATCCTACATCATCACCATACTGAAAGCAAATTAATTATATGTTTCCTAAGCATCACTTCATATAATTGATTACTAGCTAAAGTAAACCTCAAAGAACACTCTGTTCTTAATTTTGGAGGTTAGTAAGGAACCATCTGCAAAACCAGGGCTGTTTATTAATAGGCCCCTTATTCTCCAGCGTTTTATTATCTTGTTGGGTCAAACACATAATATGAGGGATTGAATTGATTTATTTGATACTGTAAATACTTTAAATGTATATATCTCACGGGGTATAATCACTTATCATATGAAGACTGCTATCAAACCAATATGTTGGTATTGAACCTCAAGCACCGTGGATGTCTTAAATGTCAGTTTTGTCATCTCTTCTGTGGTTGTGTCTATACTTTTGCCAATGCAAAAGAACGGAGATAATCTGAGCAGGCTTTGAACTATGGTACTTCAGATGCTTTGGCAGCCCCATTATAACTGCAAAATTGACTGTAGCTTGAATATTACTCTGGAGTATCATTATGCAATGATGCTGTTTCTACACTGTACCCATAAATGTATGGGTATCAGTGTGGGGAGGAAAGGAATTTCTTTGGGGAAATGAGGGAAAACCAAAGACCAGGTCTTTTATCACCATTTCGTGTGTGAAATTTTCATCAGATGAGGAACACTGTGGACCAGATCTGCTAGAGACTTCTCAGAAGGGCTTATAGGAATAGAGCTATTCTATCACCGTACCGATAAGGTCAGATTACTGTTTCTCATGGGTTTATGTCACTTTGTGTTTTCAAATGGAGAAGTGACATATCACACCACTAGTCCTTCTCCTGCCTCCTCAGCACTTCTTCCTGCCACACCAGACTGCTTCTACCTAAAAAGAGACATAAAAAATATTGGCAGGGGAGACTTAAACTTTTTTCAATTTCTGTGGTATTTAGGAACATGCTTGAGTTTTGCAAACTACCCAATTTGCTGCCAATAACGGAACTGTTGCTGAGGCCTGATGTGGTCACTCATCAACATGAAGAGAAAAAGATCTTGTGACTGGATTTTCTAATTATTAAACCTGAACCAGAACATGACGCAGGTCTTCTACCTCTGGATTTGAGCTCCGCACTTCATAAATAAATAGAAATAATTGTAGGGAGGATTTGGGATACCAACAGAGTGTTTGAATAGGTGATGGATAGGAGTTCCCAGTTGCTGGGAAGCCTTGAAAATGCCAGATGAGGTTCACCTGTGCAGCTTAATGAGCACCCTGCTGGCACATGGCATAGCCATAGCCCTGCCTTGGTGTTGCTCAGTGTGGGCAACCTCAGTCCTCTGCTCATGTAAATAACAGAGGGTTGCAGCTTTGTAATTTTCTGAGCTTCGTCATTACAGACTAAAGATGTAGGTAAGCATAGTACTCTGTGTGAAATACCAGTCTGGGCTTTACAGTATTTTCAGTTGTCACCTTTTGCTTGTCACTTCAAAGCACTGCAAATTTGGCTTGCTGCTGGCGGGGAATTAAAATATGCCAATGCACATTTTGGCTGCCTTGGGCAGATGGAGGGACTGATATCTCTTTCTCTTCTCTGATTCTTTTTCCCATCTAATTAACAGGTTTATACATGTGCGTGAAAGTGTTATGGTTTCATCCATGTTTCCCCTCACATTAAAAAATATCTAAAGAGTTCAAGCATATAATGGCTTTTGCCTCTCAAGTAAGAGGAAAAAACAGTATTCAGTTATCTGTGAAGGAACATGCTAAAACGTGATTCATGATGTACTTTTGAAACTTGAGGTAGCTAAAATTTGCAAGGTCGTGTCTTCTGTGTGTCTATAATTTTGGAATGCAAAGCAGTTGTGGAAATAGAGCTATTTAAAATTCAAAGGATGAGGATGTATTAACTAATAAAAGGTGTTTGATCTTGGGGAATGAAAAAGTAAGATATTTTTTTTATAAAAAAGAGAAACATAGACTATTTGTGTTCTAACATACACTTCATTTTTATTTATTTACTATTCACACTTTCTAAAATTGCCATGTAAGGATGCCAGTTATTTCCTTACATTCTTTTGAAAATAAGCTCTCTAAGTTGTCCATGTGACCAAAATTCAATCTCCCTAGAAAGATGCCCCTCCAAAGTGCAGACTTGGGTGTGAATCCCTGGTCTCTCAGTACGTGACTGGAGGCATCCTTTCCAAAATCACACAAGCAATTTGCAGGCTTTACAGATTTAGAAGTACTTATCTCCCTCTTTTAAAAGTTAATAAGAGTTGAGCATGATGAATCTTTTCAACATGTGCTTGTCTCCAAAATGTAAGCAGTAAGTTCAGCTACAGTGCCTAGGATACCCTGCGAAAAAAACCCCAAACCCAGAAAAGTTATCGTCTCAATGATTTTGAAAATGGGACTTCAACTTAGAAATCCTTGCCATGATTTTTAACATTTTGCTTCAAAACTGATCATGACGGATTTATAATACCTGCTGTTATTTCTTTCTGTTGCTACTAGGTCAGTACAAGGATGCATGTGCCAGAACTTATGCAATTGTATATCCTAGTGTAATGCTCAGTCTTTTTTAATAGTGCTTGATCAAAGGAATGCAAATGAAGTAAATGTTGATTGAATTTAAACTGTGAACTGTCAACTTAATTTACTACTAACCTCTCAAGGTCATGAGATTAACATTGTTTTAAATAACTGATCTGAAAATCATTCAAACAAATTATTGGCTTGTGAACTGTATAAAATACTGGCTGTTAACCTAAAGATCTTTAATTTTTTATCTACTGAGAAAGTAATCTCTCTTGAACTATAGATCATTGTAGAATGTACTTGATGTCTTTAGAGCTGATCAAGATGGAAAATAAATGTGTGTGAGTAGGTATGTGTGTGTGTGTATATACATATCTATATATAACTTTCAAAATACTAGCTCTGTAACAAGTGATTCTCCTCAGGAAAAATATTTCTGTACAGATTATGTTTTAAAAATCCTCACAGAGGGATGAGTGAAATAATGTAATAAATGGGGGGGTTAAACACAAGTCTGAAAAGTGAGTTTGAAGACCAGTGCAAGAGGTGCAACTTGAGCCTGCAGGTTTTCAGCAGAGAGATAAAACCAATATGTAGTGGAGAAGCCCCAATAGAAGAAAAAGTATGAACACGTATGAGACACAAAGGTGCCCCCTGTTTTTTTCTCATTTTCATTGCTTTTTGCTCTCTGTCCACGTCTGTAGGGTGGGTGGGAAAAATAGGACAGAACTGCTCCAGGCAAACTTTCATTCTGTTTATAATCTCCTAAAGGTTCAATACTTCATTGAGTAGCTTTATTGTTTTAAGTCTGCACACCATGCATGACAAAATCATAAGGAAATTAAGTTTAAAAAAACTTCATGTGTGGAACATCCATTCTTGAGATCTACAGAGGGCGGCACGCTTCTCTCTTGCAGTTTGCCTTCTCAGCAAGTGAGAAGGACGCTCTTCCAGAACTGTGATCTGTGACCCTGTTTCTCTGTCAGATCATCTGAAGCATCAAAGGGCCGTGGTGTGATCCCTTGGACAACGGCAGAGAGGCTCTGCTGTGAGTTACTTGGCTGAAAAGGGATAGTTTATGGTGACATTTCTCTGCAATATTCCCACCACCACTAAGAATTTGCCGTACAGTGACCATATGAGACAGAGATGGGTGTCTGTGAAATAACTAAAAACCAGCAGTTTACTTATTTCAGTGTCAAGTAATCAGTGACAGATGTCCTTCTAAAGGCTTTTTTTGTGGGGAGTGAGAATAAAATCTGACGATGACCAGGCTTCTGATCTTCCCAAACTTCTTTTCCTCCAGCTCTTGTGTGGTTTTCCCCGGACTCTAACCCCGCTTAGAAGCGGAGAAACAAAGGATATGAATCTTGAGGTATGCACTACATCTTTACAGCATTTCTTTCGCTGACGGGTGAGATATTTTTGAGGAGCAAGTTGAACAGAATAATCATGAAGACTTTGGCTGATGGGTTTGAAACTAGCCATTGCACGCAGACGGAAATGGTTAATCTTTTCTGTTAAAGTGCTGACTACTTACTGACATTTATCACAGTATAGTGCCCCAAGTACCCCTAGCAAGTACTTTGAGATAAATATCTCAATATCTCCTATACAGTATGAAAGCTGGTAAGTTTTGAGACACACAAGGAAAAGCTGTTTATTATATACAAAGATCTGCAATATCAAAAGTGACAATTTTACAGGCATGCAGTAGAAGCAAGATTTTTGGTTAGTATGTGCCTGCCCTAAACGCAACCCAGCTATCCACCTGGAAAGGGACTCTCCAAGTCACCCATATTTTTGGTAAATTCAAGGCAGTGGAAATGGATGGAGGTAGCAAGTACTTTGAGATGTGTCTGCGCCCACAGCTGCTCTGGTGTGCAAGAGCAGTGCAGTCTTGGACTCCCTGTCAGCTGAAAGGGGATGACAGGCCTAACTCAGCTGTAGTAATTCTTTGAGAGTCAAGTAATTCTACCATAACTCACTCTAATTATTCTAGTTTTCAACAATGTTTTGTCAAAAATTGGCATGTTTTAATTTTCAGTAATGAACAGTGTGCAAGTATTTTTCTGCCAGAAATGCCCAACTCATATGCTCATCAGTCTGGTCCTCGTTTGATGACAGGCACAGCTTCCTACTCAATACAATTCACATAGCAAGAAAATGAAAAGGTTCAGGTTTCTTTTAATATTTACCAAGCAATACTAAAATGCTGCAGGCAGAGTTGCTGGCCAGGTAAGTTTAGGTTGGACCTACATGAGGAAAATGGGAAGGAGAAGAGATGGGAAATATTGACTTCTTGTGTGTGGGAACTGAGAAAAGGCTTTAGTTCTATTAACTGAGATTAATTTTACTTATTTAACTATGTAAGTAGAAGTTCCTGTACAAGTAGGAGCCTTGGTATTATGCATACAGGTACATGCATGCATGTCTGCATGCACACTGCCACAACCCCAACTCTCAAAGTTTTCCTACATAGTGACCGAGTAATCACCTTGCTGTTTTATAACCTTTGTAACTTTTCACTTCCTCTCTTTGTCTTAATTTCCTTCTTCCATTACATCTAAATATAGACTGTAAAGTGTTCAGAAAGGTTACTATGTTTCCTGCTGGTTTTTTCAAAGGCACTGAGCAAATATTCAGGATTCAAAATCAATTTCTCATTAGCCCTTCAGCAGTAGCATGCGCCCATGCATGGAGTCGTCTGAAGTTAATTCTCTCAAACAATGTGATGGACAAGATCTTTCTCCAATACAAGACAAGAAGCAAGCAGATTCCTGAAGGATGTTTCATGTAAATTAGAAAGAGCAAATTAAGGTGGAGATGGGAGGAGGACACAGAACAGACTATTGAACTTGCCATTGCTCGTGAGGCAGAATTAACAGGAAGGCAAACAAAGCCAAGTGTTAGAGCAAGGAAGTGATACAAGGCTCTGAAAGTAAACACGGGATGCTAATGTAGTTGACCTTACCCTGTTTATTTTTTGATCCCGCTTATTGCTACCTATATTTTATTGCAGAAATTTTACATTACAATGATGTTGGCTTTGGTTCTTTCTCTGTTGTTTGAGTGGACTGACTGTTGCTCGCCCGGCAGATGCAGATGTGCAAACAGCGATGCTACTGCAAAGCAGCTTTGAGACTTCAGTTTGCAACATGTCACCCCAAACACCTGGTGTCAATGTTCTTTAAAAAGATGTTCTAAATTTTGAAATGAAAAATGTTAATAACAGTATGAGCCAGTGAAAACAAGAACACAGGAATGAGATGAGCTTTAAAAGAAACATTTTATTTGGTAAAATATAAAAGTAATAAATTATTTCAAGACAATTTTTGGTTTGTATCTGTACATACACAGTATATCCATAACATAGCTGCTATGCAATCCAGGAATTCAATCTGAGAAAAAGGATTTACATAACAAGTAACAATTTTAAATGATAGCAGCAGTCTTTTACATCTGTCCATACTGAAAACAACTTGACAGAATTCCTTCTTCTTTCCTTTCCTCAGAAATTACCCAGGAATATCTGGATCTTGTGTGTTCACAAGCACCTCTCAAGCTTGTTTTCCATCACCTAGCTTAGTGTTTCTCAGCATTTTTTTATCGAAGAGCACTTTATTATTATTTTTCCCTGCAGCATTGGTGTACCAGCTTTCATTTTCAACTGGTAAAAAGTACATTATGAATGTTCACATGTGACTATCTTCTGATTTTACTTGCTTCCTCTGCTGTATGTGGAAATAGGCACAAATGCTTTTCTGTTTTGTCTGGTTGCACTTTTTTAGCCACCTGAATTCACCTCCATGTCATGTTTTGAAATCTTACGGATCACCAAGGATCCACAGACCCTGCACTGAGGAAGATCGATTGAAACTCTGAAATCAGAATAATGATATTTTAACACCAGCATATGTGACATTTGAAGAAACATGCCAGACATGATGTCAAAACAAATTTAGACATGGCCCAATGAAAGCGATGAAACCATATATTTAACAGTTTCCGAAAATACATCAGCTAGGATTACAGTGAGATTTGTTTCTAACAAAACACATATGTCTGATGTTATGCTTTATCCTGGGACAGCCTAGTTTAAAAAGCTAAGAGTGTGTTTTATGCAATGTTGTGCCAGTTCTTCAGAGTATTACTCAAGGGCTGGGGAAGCTGTAGAAAATCAGTCTGAGTTTTGAGCACTTTGATTGCTAAATGAGGCAAGAACAGCAACGTACAAAAGACATGTAAGAGTCCTGTAATTGAATGCTATGTATCCCCCTGGATTTTCAGAAATAGGACTTGACCACTTTTTAAAGTGTTGCATGTATGAAAATTGCCTTTAAATACTGACCCCGGGACAGGGGGACGACACCACTCTGAGCAAAGAGGTTAAGGGGATGAACACTTAACTAGTCAACACCACTGAAGCAGAAATCTGCATTACTAGCTTTGCTTAACAGCAAAGCAGCTCTGTTCTGGGCTGTCCAAGAGCAAATACTTTCTTCCATCCCATTTCTTGATACAGAGAATGGTTCTCAGAACATGCAACGTCTTGGGCATCATGTCAAAATGTGAAAAATGGAGACCTAACTGCAACTCTTAGTCTTGAGTTGAAAATGATGAAAAATGTCAGACCCTATAGAAAGGTACCAAGGCACCTGTAAGCACCTGTATGAAATAAATAACGAAATGGAAAGACGGCCTTTAGAGCACTGCAGTCTCCTCTTGTCACCAGGGTGCTAATGGAATATGTACTTAGGCAAGCGAAGATAAAATTGGAGTAACATGTCTCAATTACCCGTGAACTACTGCAGCTTTATGTTGTTCTAACTCTCCTGACTTAAATGAAAACAAAATAAAACCACCCCAAATACTGTACTGTGCTGTACAATGTTGATATGAGGAATAAACTATAATAAGTACCACAGTAAGCTTACTGGTTTCTCTGCACTACACAGCTGAAAAGCTACTTGTTGCTTGTATAGTTTATCCCATGTAATGTTACAAACAAAAAAAACAATAATATATTTATCGTACAGCTTATTGGGGCCATTTTAAATTTTATTTTTACATTATCTCATAATGGATTTTGGTATTATTTTTCTTATGACTTCTTTTGTGAACCATATTTCCTAATACATTTCAGAAAGCTGAAAAATAACCTGTTTTTTCTCTGAAGAGTGATTTTTCACCTATCAATGCACAAACACCTTTTGCCTAATAAGCCTTGGTTCTCTCAGGGTTTGTAGAAAATACTACTATCCTCATGTATTAGACAGCTGGAAATTTCATTTTCTTAATTTTTAACCTTTCTTTACATCTAGCTCATGGTTGTTAGCATGAATAAAGAGTGCAGTGCAAGCTCATTAATAAGAGAACAACCAGCATCTTGCAATCTGAGAGGCAGTAGGAAATGTTTATTACAAGGCTGAAGAAACGAAGCAATTTATTCATTGGGTATTATGACCATATGTAGGGGTGGTTTATTTATGATGTGAATTGCAGGGACACCACATGAGGAGCCTGTATCTCTCGGCTGCCCTACCCTTGGCTGCCAACAGTGCTCCCGTTGGGCCTTGCTCAGCACTGAATAATTCCGATCAGCTTTTGCACGGCCACCCTACTACACCTATTACAGTGCTAATGAAGCATTATTTAATGTGGAAATGACACGTCATTTTTTATGGGTTTCGTAACTCCCAAGCCATTTGGTCAGATGACCATCATGCACAGCAACAGCTGTTACTTAACAGCTTTACAAAACTGGGAGTGCGCTGGGTGTGTGCGGGGTGTAACGAACTTGCAATGCACGGACTGCATTTAGGACACATTGCATCCCCTTGGAAAAGCAGAAGCACCGAGACAAGCTTTGGGAAAAGAAAGTTAAAAAATAGGAACTCTAAAATATGCATAACCCTTTGCTGATGCAAAGCGCAGGTATCTTCTTTTTTTTTCATATTGTTGCTTTCTCTTTTGTGAGACAGATAAGTTCCCACAGAGACATGAGGCAAATCAGCCAGGATTGCATGAGCATTGTTTTTCCATCTCCAACACACAATTTTGGAGGGAAGAAGATAACAGTTGGTCCTTGCACCACCTGTGTGCTTCCCCCACCTTCACAGCCACAGCTGCAGGTAGTGCATTGGGATGCTCTTCCTGTGGTGTCAGAGCTCCCAAATAGCATTTGGTTTTATAACATTTCTGAAATACTGGTATCAGTACATTAACTGTCTGATCCTACTTCCACCAGGGTCCATGGTGGTCTTTTGCATTTATTTCAGTTAACTTTGGATCAGGCCTTAACGTAGTAACATTCCCATGCAGGGTCTCTCAGGAGAGATCTGAAAATAAAAAAGAGCTAGACCTTAATTTTTTGCATTATTAAGTCTACGAGCAGGCTTTCCACTGAAGGCTCTTAATCTTCTCTGTAGGTACAAAATTGCAGTGTATACTTATAAACATAGATGACTTGGTACATTAAAATATCTGCCTTCTCAGGACCCTCTAATTAGCAATCTAGTTTGAAAAATACAGTAGTATATTTCCAAACTGTATCAAAGTAGATTTCCCAGAGTCTACTACAAAATGGAAAGCACTGTCACTTCCAAACTTGCCCCAAGACCCTTGCTCTCCATCTCTCATTTCCTATCCAAATAGAGTACTGCCTACAGGTGTATTTCAGGGGGCATAAAAGTACAAGGAAAAACTAAAGATCCTCCTAAGAACTACCCACACTGTTTCTAGCACCACCAGCATCTTAAGTTCCTTTGCTGCACTGTTAGTTGAGGCACCATCCTGAATATCTCTCTGCCCTGCCAAAAGATATAAAGAATTCTAAAAAGTACAGTATTGCATTGCTGTGTGCTACAGCTGTAAAAGTACATTTTGCATATATTGAAAATATACTGAAAATATACCTGGAACACTGAGGAGACACTCCTTGGGTCTGAAAATACCGCCTTTGATGGGACAGGATATTTCAGTATATATGTTTATTTGGGAAAAATACCAACTATGGCGTTTCAGTGAGGAGTAAACAAAGTGACCAGTGTTCATTGAGAAATTTGTAAGGTCTCTTCTGTGATCATAGGTGAAGGGGAGACTGAAACTTTCAGCAGAGAACTGAGATGCAAGGTTTTGACACTCTGGTGAATAAATACCATCCCCACAGTGAAAGAGTTACTGCTTTGATGCACCCACCTAATAAGGTTGCCTGAGAAACACTGTGAACAAAAAGCTGTTACTGCTTCACTGAAATCACTGACAATAACTATGGTGACTTCACAGGAGCCGGAGCAGACTCTTGGTGAGAAGTAGATTTCCATATGAAGTCTTTTCTCAGGGTCACATGTAGAAGAGGCAAATGAACTCAATCTAGCTGGCACATGAAATGCCTTTTTGGTGTTCTTTTCTAAAGAATAAAGCCAAGATCTTCCTAGTGGGACTCGTCCATGGAATGCTGCAGAACCTTCCAGATGTAAGAGTTGTCTGCTAAAATATCCTACTGAAACATGAAGGCTGCGTGTAAGGGTTATAAGCTTTCAGCTATGGAACAAAACTGTTGCAGAGCATCTTGCAGCTAAACACTTATAACATTCTCCTAATAGACAAACTCCTGGATGCACATTGTTGATAAGGAGTGGGTACTGTGCTGCTACCCAAACATCCCGTCTGTGTTTTTTTGTAAGCACTAACCTTGCGTAGGTACATAATATCAGGACATGTTTTATGACTGAGAGGCTTGGATGAACAAAAACGTGTCCCGTAGACTGCATTTAGGTGCCTTCATTAAGATTAAACACTTGCTACTATCACCCTTCACTGATACTTTCTTTTTCTTAGCTGAGGTGCCTTATTGTTTGATATGGTGACTTTAATGAATCTTATTTTTAGATGCCTAATTGCTCCTGGATTTTTAATACTTATTTGGACATAGGGCAGCATTGCAGGGTTGAGCTTGCAATCTTCCTCACATGCCTAGTCTAAGCACTTGCAACCTTATTTTAAAAATCAGGTTATTAAAGCCAGAGCTGCAAATATATCTGGCAACATTTAAAACAGACTGTTGCATGTCAAACTCAAAAAATTACCTGAGAAATGGAAGTTTGTGGACAATTCTTTTTTTAAAAATACCAAATAGAAAAAGGTAACAAAAAAAGCTGTTTTTAGAATACATTACAGAATACTGGCATGTTATACAAATGCAATCAATCCATTAAAATTTAAACTAGTTGTAAGTTATGTTCAAGGCATCTTTTTATAAATACTTTTTTTAGGGATCATCCTACATTCACATTAGTTTAGCCATGTAAACAAATCTGTGAAAACTCAGATTAAGGTCACTTTAAGATCTGTGTATCAAATACTTTAGAAAAATATCATATTACATGGAAAATTCAATAAAGTAAGATAGATCCATCTGCTGCCCAAACAATTCGATAGATGCTATGGGGTAAATTATTAATAAGATGAAGCCTAAAAGAGGTTATCAAAAATTAAAGATAAGTAACATGCAATGCATTAACATTTGGGTTTATAATTTGAAAATGTACATAAATGCTGAAAAAATGCAAGCCACTATTCCTAGTTCTATCCTATTTTTATAGGGAAAATCTTTGGAAACAGTACTATTTGAAGTTTAAAAACATCCTCCATCTTTTTTTCCCCCACATTTAATCTTACAATATGCTAGTATATACTTTCTTCACAAGGAAAATGTATAAAATTAATCTTACAATATAAACACTATAAACAACTCCCTTGAGACATCTTCTGGACACAAAATCTCTGTAAAGATTTAAGTAAAACAATTTTAGGATAATTATGTAAAAGTATGTACAATTGTTCCAATGTTCTAGAGCCAAGAAGAAACCCAAGTAACCTCTACAAAAGTTGCCCGTCAGTCTTGCCTAGTTATGATTATGTCCAACTTTACTACTCTTGCTGTATTTCACCATAGTCAACAGAAGTTTTACTTGTTTTTGTGTAGGAAGTTCCCAAACTTCTGCATAAAACCTCTCAGCTTATTTTCATTAGGCTGCAATGGATGGTAAGCAGTTGAGTTGTAGCCGACCATGTGATTACTCCTGCCATAATTATTCCCTAAGGTCTTGCTTTTGATATCTGAGAGATGTGAACTGCTGTTGGGTGCATTTCCTGCAGGTTGGCCAGCATTTTCCATCTTACAGAATGGCTCAAAGCGACTATAAACACGCCTTTCACTCAAACGAGATCTTAGCTCCTCTTGGCGTTTTGAGCTTGCCAACTGTGGTGTCATTGAACTTGCTCTTTGAAGAGCAGAAACAGGGGCACTTTCAGGAATAGTATTTGTGCTGATTTCCTTTACGTCTTGATACTGAATCTGTTCTGTATTAAATCTTGGGGTAGATGCATCTCCTGCAGTTTCTATGAACTTACTTTCAAGGGGGCACAAGAGAGGACACTTTTTACTGCTTTCATCAGATGGAGGTTTTGGGGACTTTGGAGATTTCGGAGACTTTTTTGGGCTCCCAGTGACATCTTCTTTACTTCTGTTCAAGCTACCTTGAGAATTTGATGATGTGTTTCTCTTTCTCCTTGGGGAAGAATCTGTCTTATTCTCAGAAATCTTTGGCTTTTGATTCTCTTCTTCAGAAACCAATGTATCAGAACTACTACACATTCTGTAAAAGGCAGTACCTTTGTTTTTTGACAAGTTTTCCTTCTTGTCCGGTGTGAGATTAAGAAGTGACCGCAGTTTCTGGGATCCCTTCTTTAGAAAACTTGGGGAACTCTTACTTTCTTTCTTTGATGTGCAATCCTTACAAGACTCCTCTTTGCTAGCTTCAGTGAGAGCAGCCATAGAGATTGCCTTGCTAGCAGTTGGGCTCTTTAGCTCCCCTTTGAGGTTCTTTTCCTCCTGTGGCAAGTGGTTGGTCACACTGTGCAAACTTTTAGAGCTCTTCAGCGTGTCTTCTGGAAGTTTTGGACAAACTGGCTGCTTAAGTCTATGCCTAGTCAATGTGCTGTAAACGTAACTGGATGCATGCTTGTTGGCACCAGGGTCTAAAATGGACTTTGAATTAAACATGGGAAAACTTCTCCTTTTTAGTACATTTTCATTTTGAAGGTTCTTCAGATTTTCCGTGTGTTTGTCTGAACACAGTGTTGTGTACAAGTAGAGAGATGAGTCACCTGTTGCATTTGAATTTACACTAGGTTTTGTGTTGTCTGCAATATGAATTCCATGGTTTTTTGGTGAATCGGATTTAAGTGGCATGTTCATGCTAAGCTCTTCTACAATATTATCTGTTCCGTTTTCCACACTTGGAGCATGATTAGATGTCCCTTTAGGTGTTGCACTTCCCTCTGACCCGATTATAGTTGAATTTGAAGAACTTGCACAGCTGCTTACTTCCCGCTGTTCAGGTAAAGTTGGCTGAAACACCAATGATGATCGTAAACGAGAGTGAGAAAACAGTGCATGAGCTTTAATATTTTCAGCTGTGTCATAGCTATCATATCTGTCACCCAAGGCTGAGCCATTAGACTCTACTGGATAATCCGACTGATCATTCAAATATGACTTAATTCGCCAGTTACGTAGGAATGATTTTGTTGTGTGTTCGAGGGTTGGCATCCTTTGCTGCAGATGACGGATATGATTATCTGTCCCATTAAAAGACCTCCGTACAATTGAATTTCTTTCTGCAAGATTTACCTTTGGTCGTGAAAACTGATCAGCAAAACTTTGCTGGGGCGTATTGTAGTTATTTGCATACCCTCCTCGTAATGAAGAAACAATACTAAGGCTATCAGATGGCATTTTCCAAGTATTTGATGGATTGTTGGCCCTATTAATAGCTCTGTTGAGCAACAGGTAAGGTGTCCTTTCTGGCTTCTCTCCAGCGTAACTGTGCCTCTTCCAGTGCTCATTTTTTTCACTAGGCTGATACTGCTGGATTGGATTTTGCATATTAAAACCTGGATGAAATGGCTGTTTATTATAGGCTTGATTTCTCAACACATATTTATCTATTTCATTTACTGCATATCTTCCACGAGTTTTCCAACAAATAGGATCTATCTTGTGAACTTTGTCTTGCCTACCAAAAAGGTTTCTTTGGCTAGAAACTGAAGCCAAGGAAGACACTGAGTGTTGGTATGTATCATTATCCCAGAGCGTCCTGCGACTGTTCACCCGCACTAATTCTGGGGCAAATGAACTAGGAACAGAAGAACGGGCATACAGTGTCCTGAACTCTTCATCAAAGGATTCAACCAGCTGTCCTGTGATAACTTGAACCATACTGAGGTTGGTTTTTTCAAATGACCACATAAAGCTGAAAGAAGAACAAATGACCATTAGAAACAGGGTTTTTTTTGACTGATGTATTACACTGGTCCATCCTGGTAAGAAACCTGTGACACAAATCTGGGTTTTGTACAAATACTTTCTAAATAATTAAATAAATAAATAATAGATGTGATTCATGTAATTTGGATGGTCTAATCTAATCCTGGTTGAACTCAGCTGGAGACTTTGCACTGCTTTCAGTGGAAGTAGAAATTAGTCTATAACTGCTTAATTGCCCTTATAAAAAGTGGATATTACAAAAAAGTGCTCACAAATGTAGAACAGTGGACTACAAATAGCTAACGGCGCAAAATTACCTCTACAAAGACTAAGCCAGCATTGACTAGGCCACTGAGTCAGAGAATGTTAATGTGTGGTTACGTTATAAAACAAGTAAATTTGAAATAATATGCTTCAACAGTTTCGAATGTAGTTCACTCTAAACACATT
This sequence comes from Thinocorus orbignyianus, assembly GCA_013400375.1. Classification (NCBI taxonomy): domain Eukaryota; kingdom Metazoa; phylum Chordata; class Aves; order Ciconiiformes; family Thinocoridae; genus Thinocorus; species Thinocorus orbignyianus. The sequence goes on along the minus strand of VXBW01005609.1, from coordinate 133,584 downwards.
TTCAAAAAGATGCACCTCCACATTCTCAAAAAATGTTTACAATTTCTACCCTGCACACCAAATTGGATATGAACATTACTTTTAGTTGAAATTATGCTATTCTGATGAAGGAAATTTCCCCCTTTTCTATTGTACTTAGAAAGGCTGAACGCATGCTCAAAACCAAGTAGTTCTAGCTACTTTACATCTACAAAATGGGATAAAATAAATTAAAATGTACATTAAGGATGTTTCAACAAGTCTAACAGCACAGTGTCAAAAGCATGGAATTTTTAGATTACAACAAAGAAAAAAAATCTGTTTTGCGATCCTATTTTCATAAAAAAGGCGAAAAAATTAAATTAAATCAATTAACTTGTTTTATTTGCATTTGTCTTTTGGATGTTAGAAAACATGTTCACTGTATTCACATAAGTAGCTTGCTGATTTAATTTCATTTATTTTGTTAGTTTTTTATTTTTCAGGAAAGAACAGTGAGCTGAGATTAAGTCATATCATAATGCCTTTTGTTTTCTATTTTAACAATTAAGAATAATATATTTTGTAACATTTGAAAAAAACTCTAAACTTTAAATTCTGTTCAGAGAGCAAGAATTCAGACTGACTCATCTTTCCTGTTATAAATCACTAGATTCTTTTACAAAGAAAATTTAATTTTTACAGAAATTGATTATTCCAGCCCCTGTGGTGCTAGGTCTTAAAGTGGTGTTATTTTTCAAAATGAAATGAGAAAAACTATCACATTCTCACAGACTCCAGCACTGCGTGTAGAAGTCAAAGCAAGCAGACTCTCCTTGGACTCTCTTACACTGATTCATTTATGAACTTGCTACCTCACTACCCTTTATAAACATCAGTCTGAATTTCGGGCTGTTTGAGTCTCACAGGAAATAAAAAAAAAAAACCCAGATATTTGAAAGCTTACAGTTGTGGAAATGCATGAAAGTCTGTGGCTGTGGATCTGGCACCCAGGCATTATGTTGGTAGAAGTTAATTCAGTAGGCCAAAGGAGAGACGTATAGCGTGAAAAGAAGGAAAATATTTAACAGTGTCTGAGATAGAACTGTCCCTGGTTTAAGGAAATACAGCTCTGCAAGGCTATAAGTTCTTCCAACCTATGCTTTGTATGCATACAATGGAAAAGAAATGGAAAGTAGAATAAAGAAACTTAGCCAAATTAAAGGGAGACTAAGTCAGCTTAAATTGAGCAATTTTGAATTTGACTGTAGTACACTACAGAGTGCCATAGAATAGGTCTGTAATGTTCGCTTTAGAAGATTATTGCGAGGAGGAACTACTCAAGAGATCTTATGAAATAATTTTGACAGCCTTTTCTGGAGTGAATGTTAAACAAGAATAATTCAGACAATAAAAGACAGATCAGGATTTTTCTCTCTTTTTAGCAAGTATTCAGCTGTAGCAAAAGTTATATCCTTTATTTATTACTTATGAAAAACTAAAAGACTATCTCAAAATCTGGCTTTCTGTTAGGCTAGTTAGCAAGAAGTATCTATCAGAATTACATAAAATATAATACAATTTGCCCATGAAGTTCTCTGGAAAAATTTTCAGAAATAGAAAAAAACCCACAAATTTGCAGAAGGAGAGCTACTGGGATGACAGGTTTTGTATGGATACCTCAGTGACTGATCTTACCTGTATGAACCATATAAGACTTTCTTACAGTCAACAAGAATAAATTTTTGTTCCATTTTTCCATGGAATTTTGCTCCTGTTTTAGAATAGTAATCTTGTCCTTTGACTGTCCGCACCCTCATGTTCTGAAAGAGACAATTGAAATACTTTAATTGGTACACTATATTCCATATTTAGCATCCGGGCATTTAGAAGTCAGAGGCACAGTAGGAGAAGAGTTATATTATTGCATAATAATAAACTCTGCAGGGAAGTAACCACTGATCAAACCTGTCCCTTAGAGAAGCAAAATTGCAAGTTATTTCTTTGTTTTAATGACTGATGAAATTCCCTAGGCCACAGAAAAGGAAATTCTGCTTTCCCATGGCCACCACTCCCAGAAATGAGGTTCTAGCACAAGAAGTCTTTGACAATTTTTTGTAAAAAAATAATTCTTTTCATCATCTGATGTACAATATCTAGAAGTTTTCCAAGCATCCCAGCTAATCAGAGACAACATTTAAAGAGCCAGGATCCCTTTTCTTTCAGTTGAATAAGGCTGCTGCATCTACAAACACGGACACTCCACTCTAAGATGATCCACTGAACCCACCCGGTGCCAGAATCCCTAGCAGTTTTACCACCAGTAAGATTTCTCAATCAGCTTTGCATCATAGGATCAATCACATTTCTAAATTCAGAGATGCTGTCAGAGCACAAACTCTAAGCAGCAGTTAAGTTTTAATTCATTAAAAAGCTTTATGTTTTACTCATGTGAACTCAGTAAATTGCACTTAGGAAATATTGCATGTTTGGTATCAAAAATGTGGTAAATTTTTCTCCCAGACTGTGGATGAAATTGTTTCAGCTGGGCCACTGTCTTTTTCTTTTTCTTGTTTTTTTTTAAGCTCATAGAAATAAAATAATTCAAAAGAAGTATTACAACACCTTGTAGACTATACTATTAATAATTTTTATAACACTCTTATAACGATGTAGGGAAAAAAATCAAAATACATTTATCAAAAATTCTTACAGAAAGGTGCTTATTTACAGAAAAAAAAAATTATATTCATTGCAAACCAACTTACAGCATCTACTTCATGTGGCTGTGAGATACAAAATGCCTTACAAGACATAAGAATAGCTTAGAATATAGCTTTGAATGATAACAATATTTACTGTAGTTCCTAGCCTTGCGATATTTGTTCCAGCAATGCTAATTTCTGGTAATTTAGAAGTGTCTCAGTGGGACTGAAATCCATAGCTTAGTATTGGCAGTAAGAAAACAGAATCTACATGATTATTACATAGACTGTATATATGGAAATAGTGGAATATAAGACTGGTTAACACCGAGCAATGTCTTACTTTGCAGGACTGCTAGAGGGACAGGTTCAAAATCACAGCAGACCTGTTCTCTGTAAAGACCAGTTACAGACGGATTAGGGCTGTACGTGAAGAAAAATTACTAAGATTATATATAGGGTAAATTCAGCAGAACTGGGGGGATAAAATAAATAGAATAGAATAGAATAGAATAGAATAGAATAGAATAGAATAGAATAGAATAGAATAGAATAGAATAGGACTATTTCATGCATCTAATCCAACTGCCTGACAACTTCAGGATTGAGCAGAAGTTAAAGCAGGTTGTTAAAGGCTTTGTCCAAATGCTTCTTAAACACTGACGGACTTGAGGCATTGCTCACTTTTCTGGGAAACCTGGTCCAGTGTTTGACCATCCTCTGGCTAAAGAAATACTTCCCAATGTCCACTGGCACAACTTCGAAAATCCCACTTCCCCTCCTCAGGAAGCTGGAGAAGTGTTTAAACTTACAAAGGTATTTAAGACTCCAGTCTAAAAAGCATGACTGAGTTCGCAATACAGTGAAATAAACCTTTACTGTCTATGCGAGCACTTACACATTTACCAAAAACATGCAAAGCTAAAATAGATAAAGGTTGTAGGATTTTTAATGGTACAGTGTCTATCACAATTCAATGAACTTGTACCTTTCCACACAGAAACTTCAAATAAAAATGGGAGAAAAACCCATGACATGAAAGCACAATTCCAAATAATACATGCCTTCTTAATCACTATATATTTCTTTGCCGGTATTCTAAAACTTTTTATCACAAGAAAAATCAAATCAAAGAAACAAGAGTTACACTTAAAAGCTGCTGACCTGCAAATTATGGTTTGACTGAAGCTATCCAAGTTCTTTAATTGTATTTGTTAGGTGAGTTTTTACTTAGCATTTTTGTCTGTGTTTGAACAAAAATGCCACACAGTTAAAATGTACAAAGACAGCATTTAAAAATTACTTTTGTTTGTGACCTAAATGTTTTGCAAATGTGCTAGAAACATAAACCATAAACTTTATTATCTCTTAATTTGGCATATCAAATTGATCAAATAAAAGATGTATTATTTAGAAGTGCTGTAAAATTCTGAATTTTAAAACTGAAAATACATGTGGATGCTTATGTCTATTTTCAAAAACAGTTAAAAGACAGATAGTAACAGTAACAACCCAATTCGCATGATTGAATACTAAGTTAACATAATTTTGCATTTCTACCTGCTAATCACTTTTGACAATCTAGCATGGTGTCTTTCAAGTTTTATGCACTGAAATTAGAAGTTTTCTTATGAATTAAAGTCAATATTCCCACTCTCCAGAACATTTTTTGTTGAACTCTGAACAAGCCAATCCCACTGAAGAAAATTATTATTTCTCCAGCAGCTACTCAAGCTATAAATAAAAGTAACTTCATAACAAACTTTCATTTGAAAGTTAAATAGTGATGAGAAAGTAATTCCTGAAAAAGAAAAAAATGGCATTTACCATTCTAAAGATTATCAAAATAGCAAACCCTTATTTATTATAAGATAAAATTTCATGAATTAATAATGCAATTTGCATTTACTTCAATGACTATTTTGCCCAATTCTATATAACATGTGATTATACTTGTACATCAGATTTATATTAACTCTATTAAATTATTTCTGTCACTGCAATTTGAAAAAGGTAACTTGAAAAGCAGTTTATACATTTTCAAATAACCATAGCAAGTAATGGTGGCCTAAAGGCATGTCAGTTGAACACATCAAATCTTACTGAGATAAGGCCTAATTGGTATTGGACAGGATATCACTTGGGAATCTGGAACGCTGGAGGCACAAGCAAGGCTAACGGCTTCCAAATTACCATACTATATACAAAACCCCCTTAGGTACTCATAAGTTGAAATACAACTTCAAGTAGGCATATCTAAAGAAAAGGAACAAAACTTATCTTAAATTGTTGGTTTTTAAAAAAAAATCGTGGTTGCTTCCTCTGTTCTTCTGTTTCTTCTCTTTAGTATTATTCCTCCTGCAGCTTTTCTGTCCTGCTTCCTTAATCCTGCCAACTCTTTTGCTGTCTTGATAGGTCATCCACTCAAAGACAGAACACGGCAGCATTACAAAGGTATGTGCCAGGGACCATACTTACCTTTGTCACAAAACACTTCCTTTTCCTCTACAGTTCATCAGGCACTCATCATCTACTTCAAGACACCTAGTTAGGTGCCAGGGACGCATCCTTTGAATAATCACCCAAAATACAGACAATATTTGAGGGTGTATAACAATAATGCGTTCCACTTAGGACGAGAAGCAGTGAATATAAACGTACCGAATTGCAAGCCCCATTTAGTATGAAGTGCTGGGCTCTACCTTCCTACTTGGTTCCATTCTCAGGCTACAGGACTCCACTCCTAACAGTAGCGTGTCGCTGATGATTGCAGCGCAACACATCATTGTGGGTAAAGCAGTAGTTCCTTTTTGAATCCCTGATATTTTAGGAGGTTTTGAAGCCAGACACAGGATCTTCTCCCTCCTCCAAGACCAGGTTGCAGGACACTCAGGGACATTTAAAATATCATGTGGCTGTAGTTTAAGGATGTCCATCAGGGCTATCTAGTTAAATAACATTCAACTGATGGACAGGAAACAACTTCTAACTACTCTTTTTATGGATGACTGCACCACTATCTTCCCAGAGAGAGACTCATAAGCATGATTTAAATTTTTGAAGAATAATTCAACATTACACAATCATTTTCATCAGCAAAAACCCTCCAATGTGACAGATAAGTACAGTGAATATAAAGGTCTCAGCACTTTTTATTTGTTGAGTCTGGTTTAATCAGTGTTCAATTACTCACACTGTACTTCCTGTCAAGAATATGCACAAAGAAGAAAATGGATGTCTACCTAGTACCTAGCCTAACAGTTTTAAAGGAAAAAAAAAAGTCATATTTCTCATATCGTTTGTGTTTACTGATGTTATTTATTATCCTAAGCCTCTCTTCTTACTAAAAGATGATAGCTGCTATACAAGTACTAACTAATTTTCAAGTTTGCTTCTATTCTGACTTTGAATCTGAAGACAAAATCTCAGTGACTTCACTGGAATCAGGGGTCCTTAGCAAATAACTGTGCTCACAGGTATGACACCATGCTGTACATGTCTCTTTAATAACCAAATCTGAATCGTACTTGGAAGTACTGGAAAACTTTTGGTGACTTTCATAGCACTGGTGAGAAATAACGGACTGCAATCAGGTGTCCCTGAGAGCAGCTGAGAGCAGCTCCCACTATGCATTTAAGTATGCACATCGGTGACTTCACAAAAGGAAAGTAAAATCAATTCATTAGTTGTTCTATTCTCTCATTCCCGCAATTCCCTAAAAATACTGAAACCAGTATCAGGGATAAACAGAATTTGACAAATTGCTTTCCATATTCTCCTGTAGCAAGATGATTCTTCGCTATTGCCAGAAAAGTAAAAATAGGTATCTGCAGGACGTGGAACCTCTGTCATATGCCTTTCCTCACATCAAATAAAACACGAAGATCTGCCGTCAGCTTAGGAGCTTGGTTGACTTCTTGGGCATTAAACAACATTGCCTATACTGGTTCTCTTCAATACAAAATTAAGTTACTGCATTGAGCATTATGGTGGTACTGGAGATTGCTGTCTCAGTGCTGCATTTTGCACTGCAAATCACAAATCACAGTTTGCAGCAGCCCGTGTCAGTAGAAGGAGAAAGGAAAAAAAAAAAAAAAAAGCTTATCTCAGAAAATTCAGTTATTAGTTTTTGAAAAATCACCTGAAAAAAGTCTGAAGCTTTAACAACTCTTAATTTTTCTATGCAAAGGAACTGCTGACTGAACAAAAAGTCAAACCAGTGACAAAGTTAATCAAAAGAACTTTAGATAGAAAGGAGAAAAAAGAAACGCATTACTTACTAAGGAAAAATGTAGAACAGTCAGGAAACAGATGAATGAAATTGGGGAAAGAGAAATAGGAAAATATAGAAAAGGAATTGTTTGTTTGAATTGAGTTCCACTGGTGATGTTAAGGTGGACACTAAGTAAAAATCAACCCACAAGAAGATATGTTGTGGCAAAGGCAAAAGCTCCTAGTGAAGCCCTAATTCCATATTCCCCTATAAGGAATTCACATAATAATCACAGAATATATAGCTTATCCATTTTTATCAGTTATATCTTTCTATAAAGAGGCAAACATCCCCTGATATGCAGTCAGACAATAACTGAGGAAAACTGTCTGCAGGAACATTTAATATAGATTAATAAAATCCTCTTTTTTTTTTTTTCTATACAGAAGACTGAATTGTAAAGCTGAATTAAAAAATACAGTTTCACTCATCACTGCATCTCATTTTTTACTGATTCAAAGGAAGAGCGAAAGACCCAGAGAAGGTGTTCAGTCAGAAAAGCTTTAGAGAAACTCCATGGCGTGAGAAACATCTGCCATACTCCTACAAGACTGAACCAAATCGTGCCAGAGTAACACCACCATTGCTGCCAGTGCTAAATCCTGAGGAAAAAAAAAAAAAAGATTCATGTATTTCTGTTTCCTTCCTGCTTTCACTGAATAGAAAGGACCAAAAGCCAAGACACAAAAAATTAAAGATTTATTGTTTTTTTGGTGAATCTCGAGAAATGGGAAAAAGATGAAGGGAGAAAACTTCTCCAAAGTTCTTTCATAGTCACTACCAGTTTCTCTTCATCCTCAAGAAAGGCACAAGAGAATTACTGTGGGAGTAGTAAGCTACTATTCCCAGAGCAACAGTCACTGGGAGTAGCACTTGGATGAGAAGGACGTTAATTAGAACAGCTTTATTACCAGCTAAACTGGAAACCCAGCACACAACTCTCTTGGCATATATTTTTCATTTTCTGATGAACCTTGAAGTATTCTTACTAAACCTTGCAGAGTGAATATGTATTTTTTTTCTCCCATCAATACAAAACACAAACATGTGACACGTAATGTCACTGAAGAGGCCAAGTCCAAGCCTGTCCAATCCACACTATTCCATACAAAATCCACTCTAATGTATGTACATTAATTCTTTACACCACACTGTAAATGCCTGTAGGTCTATAAAACCATATTAAAAAGACAACCTTGAACCCTCCCAAAAGAAGTTACGCTTTCGAAACAGCTGTAGATACACATTGCACAGAATTAATTTGAAAATGCATACTATGGCATTTTTTAAGACACCACTTGAAATGCATGCTCCTTATTTCTTTCATTTTGGGAGGACAAAACTCATGCCATAAAAACACATACATCATTTTTGGCAACCTCTGTGGCATAGTTAACCCACGCAATCAGCAGACGATGGTGTCTCAAGTTCCAAAGTATGGAAATATTGCCAAATATTGACTTCATGAAGGCAATCATGACCAGTGTTTAGAGACCCATGACATATTTCTAATATTTTCTTTCCCAAAGTTCCCATAGCTCTGTGTATTAGGCCACCAGAGGGCAATCCCACACACTCATACACAAGAAACAAGCATGGAAAGCAGTGTGGGAATAACTGGACCTAAGCGAACACTCCAGAAAAACAAAACAAAACAAAAACTGGTATAAAATACAAGTTTGCTCAAAAATTCCTTATCCTCACAAAGGCATCACACCTCTATCTGATTTTTGGATTGGGTTCTTAAAATGTATGCTGCTAAGAAACTCTGGCAACATCCTTGGAAGTTCTTCAGTGCTATCTACAGTACAGTAAATCTAGAAGTATTTATGATGTATTTACATGAGGTCAATGCAGCTCATGGTTTGTACTCTAATCTCTGTTAAATATCAGGGCAGCACAGGACATCTTGTGAAAAATGTAAACATTAGTCTTCTCGTTATCTTTCTTAGAGGATAAAATTACATATTTCATGTATAAAAGTAATATTCCAAAAGACGTGATGTAGACAGATGTGACACTATAGACTTAGAAGACAGTAGAATCTTGGGCCTTTTAAAGTACTTTTGTAGATCACAGAATCACAGAATTGTCAGAGTTGGAAGGGACCCCTAGAGATCATCTAGTCCAACTCTCCTGCTAAAGCAGGATTGCCTACAGTACATCACTCAGGACTGCATCCAGGCAGGTTTTGAAGATCTCCAGAGAAGGGGACTCCACAACCTGCCCGAGCAGCCTGTTCCAGGGCTCTGACACCCTCACCCTAAAGAAGTTCTTCCTCATATTCAAATGGAACTTCTTATGTACCAGGTTGTGCCCATTGCCCCTCATCCTGTCACTGGGAACCACTGAGAAGAGCCCAGCTCCATCCTCCTTCAGCCCACCCTTCAGATACTTATAAGCATGAACAAGGTCTCCCCTCAGCCTTCTCTTCTCCAGGCTAAAGAGTCCCAGCTCTATCAACTTTTCCTCATAAAGGAGATGCTCCAATCCCTTAATCATCTTTGCTGCCCTACGCTGGACTCTCTCCAGTAGTCCCCTATCCCCCTTGAAGTGGGAAGCCCAGAACTGGAGGCAGTATTTGAGTTGTGGCCTGAGAGCAGAGCAGAGGGGGAGAACGACCTCCCTCGCTGACTGACCACGCTCTTCCCTGTGCAGCCCAGGATTCCATTGGCCTCTTGGTGACAAGGGCACATTGCTGGCTCATGGATAGTTTACTATTGCCCAGGACCCTCAGATCCTTCTCCTCAGGAGTGCTTTCCAGCAGGTCCACCCCTAACCTATACTGGTGTCTGGCATTCTTCCTCCCCCAAAGATAGTAACTTTAAAGAAAAAGGCAATAAAGTGAAGTATGCAATTTATTAATTCACATAAACTTTACAATTCTCTTTGCAGGTTACTTTAAGAGAAAGTGAAAAGAAGCTAAGTTTTTCAAACATGTAGTATTCCTAAGTAGATAGTAATGGAAAATCGTTTTATAAATAATTGTGTTTTTCTATCAAATACTCTTGCTTCAACACATGAAAAAAAATAATAAACTTTCTAAAGAGAAAAAACATTTGTAGACAAGCTTCTGCTGACAGCTTACCTATCTATACCTCTTAGATAATTTGCAAAAGCAGTATTAGATTATCAATTTTTGAATAATAGTCCCTTTTCAGTAGGCTGTGGAGGAATGAGTAGTGAATGCTTATGCACAGGAACACAGGAAGACTTACCCTGAGCCTCTGAACTTGACAGCCTTGTTTTTCTGTCATTTTCAGAAAGTGACTGAAGTTTGACTCATCAAGCAGGAGATACACTGCAATCCCTCTAGCAGATGCCTCCACAATTTCTCTAAAGATATCCACATCTGTGAACATATCCATAACGATGGCAATGACCTGAATAAAACAGAAAAGACATGAATGATCGTGTTGTATAAACATATATATATAAAACTCTTCACTGAAGCTTGCACTGAGCAAGTAACACACCAATATTTTTTACACATCAAGAAGTTCTACTATTTTCCACGTGGTACCAGTTAACCTGGAAGAATTTTCAAGAACACTGTATCTTCTTTGTAAGAAGTCAAGTGATTTCTTCTGTGACATTTTTCACAAGTACCAAAGTCCGGCAGAAGTTGTGCTGTGGGTGTGCGTAGTGATTGGTTACATGAGGAGAAGGAAATCCAGTGGAAGAGAAGGGAAAGGGAAACAGCAATATGAATACAGTGGAAAAAAAAATAAATCAGAATATAACTGCAGTGTGAATAAAAAAAAATAAAATGTTTTTGTACAGGTCCCTGTTTGTTCATCTCTCATTATGTTCTCTAAAGCATGAAGAGTCATCAAGCAAGACACTGAAGATCTGGATCAGCTGAGGACTTCAGGATCCACACTGATTCAGCACTCTTACTGGGATGAAACTTCTTCAACTGGTGAAAGCTTTATTCAAGAAGATTAGAGTGCTGAACACCAGCTACTGATGTCTTTCAAACTATGGGGATAAATTAAGTATTTCTGATTGGGAAAAGCAATGTCATCCTAATGGTATTTTGGACATGATTTACTATTCTTGTATCATTTGCAATTTGGGAAGAACTAGTTCTGAAGCATTAGAAGAAATAAGATCAGGAGAACAGGTTAATTGTGTAACTGCATAAGACACTATTCTCATCCACTAGAGTTTTCATGGAATGTTCCAATGAGATATTTCAGGTGCAAAGTCACATCAAATAAAGCCTTTCACAGGTATCAGAGCAGGTTTGATAATGCATACACTTTACCATCTTCACTGATCCTTCAGCTACCTGTATCTCAACTCTAACGGTGTAATTGTTAAGTTACAGTCACTCATCTTATTCTGGAACTGAAATACTTACCTCATTCACAAAATTTGGTAAGTGCTGTTGCACATGCTCAGGTAAAAGCTGTTTCCAGTCAGTCATCTGAATTTCCTTTTTGAATCCTACCTGTTTAGAACTAAAAGACTCACTTATGCCAAACATGCACCTAAACCATTAGAAATATTAATTAGAGCTGACCTACAAAACCAGAAGTGAAATAACAGTGTCTTTAGGAAAGGTAAAAAGAGACATTCTGAAGCAGTAAAAATGAAAGGACTTGGCCTTTCCATGATGTGTCACCTGGCAATAAAGAGACTCTTTACAAATCCACCAGTCAGAGAGGAACTGAATAGCATAAAATAATTCAATTCTTTTAAAAATCTTCGGTAATATGCCCTCACACTACGTCATTCATTTTATTGGATTTTTGAAAATAAACCCTAAATGTGATTTTTAACAGTAAAAATTACATTTCTTTATCTAAATTTGAAAGGAAAGCCTGAAAACTACAAAAGTTTATCTTGACACTAAGGACCTCATTGCTTTCAGACTGCACCTTTTGTTTGGTCTTGTTTCTGAGATACACAACATTAACTGAGCATGGCAACCCTATTTATTCATCTGTCTTGTTCCACTCATGTCAGAGCAAAAATCTGCCAAGAGAGATCAAGCATGTTAGGTTAAAAGACCAAAGAAGAAAGTCTGTTCTCAGTTATGTTTCATTGTCTGTGCCCCCCTCCCTCTGAACTCCTTAATTTCTTCTTAACCTTTTCTTTTCTTCAAATCTTTTAAAATAGGTGCTTATTACATTCAAGGATCAATATAAATGTAAGAGAGAAATCGTGAATGGATTCATTAGCGTACACTGACATGAATATTTGAACTATTCAAAATCAACACTATGAACTTTAAAAATCATTCTACCATTTTTCTGGGGCTTATACCTAGGATGCTAATTTGTTTGCAGCATTGGTGGTTGCAAAGATAACAATATCTTGGAATTGTACAGAAAAGAAAAAACAAGAATGAGTAATAAAACCTAAAACCCAATACTGACTAGAATGGCCATATCTATCTTTATGAAGAGGGGAGAAGAGAAATAAATATGTAAGCCAGTAGGTAAGTAAGTTGGTGGAGTGACAGGGATGCATGTGCATTACTATGCAGATATTCTGTAACCTGGGAACAAACCTTCTTTGTCTTCACTAGTAGAATTGTTCTTAAACTGTTTAGCTAATTAGTTTTGGAGTTAATTCTGCAAAGCAACAAAGTAGTCTTACAAGAAAAAGTAGATTTCACTCCCAGAGTCAGAACAGGGATTACATTTTGAGCCCTAAAGCTCGTGCTGGCTGAAAAATCCTAACCAGATTTAAGATCATGTATGCAAAGCCATAGTCATGATCTGACGACCAACTGGACATTCATTTTTGCACTCCCTGGAAACCGAAGATGACTCTTGTTTTATGCCCTCATTAGCCTGCCCATTCACTTTTACTGACACGTAATTAGTCTAGTCAACACAAACATAACTAGGCTCAATTGCTGGAGGAGGAAATGTGCCAAATTTGAACAATGTGTATGATATACACTGATAAGTAGAAGTTAATTTACAGTAATAAGGTCATTTCTTCATACCAATTTCTATAAATCAGATTAGTTGTTTGATCACAAACTATAGACTCTTATGCAGAAAGACTGGATTCCGTAAGTATAATAGAACGCCAGCACAGAAAATTCTTTCACACTAGTTTTCTTCCCCTAAAATTAAATATAGTCTTACATCGTTGCTACTAATATTTTCATCTTATCTGACAACTTTTTTTAAAGTGGTGAATGATTTTTAAGGTTCAAATTTGCTTCTAATAGCATCCTTACAGAAGAAGAAGAAAATATGCTGAAGTCAATAAACACAAAATTATACTTAATAAAGCTGTTTTATCAACTTAAATGAAGGCATCAATACAGCCTTATTCTCTTATTAGTACTAGTACCTTACACCAAGAATATGGTTTGCAATAGAAAAGTAAAGCTTCACACATTATTTTAACATTTTAGAAACATTCAAGTGTAGGCAGAAAAGTATAATTTTGTTGAATAGCACTATTTTTATGCAAATATTTTAAAACACACTTTTTTTTTTCGGTAAGTTGATGCATTTTATTTAATTTGTACAATATTAACCAAAATGGCATTTAAAAACTCATTATCTCTGAAGTAACAGATCATTTTAATACAAAGATCTTTTCATTCTTTAAAAGTTTTTAATAATCTCCAAATTCAGGAACGAACTCACTCCTACTCAAAAAACTAGTGACAAGATCCATGAAAGACAGACAGACACACTATTTTGAAGGTTAAAAGAAACTGCTACATCTGAAATTTCCTGCAGATTCTTGCAAAACAGGAGTTTTAGTACAGAGGGGTTACATGACACCACACTGGATATTATGAGACTGTAAAATGGAGGCTGATGCTCAGTTCTGTTGAATTATCATGTTATAGGGCTAAATGTTGCTCCTAAGAGTCACTAGTTTGGGCCCGTTCACATGAATTATATTTATTCAAATAATTCTTACCTTCAGAAACTAATTCCATCAAATGGCTTCTATAGAAAGAAGTTGCACAGGCCAATCCCAACAGTGGAAATACACCTATCACTAAACATCTCTGGAGCATGCCCAGAGAAGGGGCACAAAGATGGACAGAGATGACACACTTGCCCCATGAAGAGTGTGTGAAGGAGCTTGGCTTGTTCAGTCCAGAGCAAAAATGGCTTCAGAGAATCTTAGTCCACAGTGCTTTACAGGGAAGGTCTCAAGGAGATAAAACCAGGTTCTTCACAGTGGTGGCAGGACAAGAGACAATGGTCAAACTGAAACAAGAGCAGTTCTGACTAGATAAAGGGAAGACCCCTTATTCCCAGAAGGACAGCCCAGTAGTAGAGCAAGCTGCCCAGAGAGGTTGTCCAGTCTCCATCCTTGGATGTTTTCAAGACCCAACTGGGTAAAGCCCTGAGCAATCTGGTCAGACCCTACAACTAGCCCTGTTTCAAGTAAGAGCTTGGACCAGAGACCTTCTGAGGTCACTTCCAACTGACCAAGTTTGCAACTGAATGGTTCAGAGATCTCCACTCCCATCATTGCCAAAATCCAAACAAATTTTGCCATTCTTGGCAGTAATTATAAACTTTGCTGTGCTGCTTAAAGAAAACAGAGACTATAAATAAATAAAGAATACTATGAAGTAAAGGAGTTTTTCTGCTTTACTTTTCCCACCTTTGGTAAGAACTTTGGTGAGAAAAAATCAATGGATTTTAATCTTCATAGCTCAGGTGTAGGACATCAAAATCAACCCTTTTAAAATGGGCATAGATGCAATGAAAGGCTCTGTAGTGCTCTGTAAGTCTACTTTGTTTTGTCTACTACTGACAGTTTCATTATCGCAGTATGTCCCCTCCTTTCACAAGCACTAATTATAATTCTTTAAGGGATATCTTGCAGTGTGTGTCATTTAACACCTCCCTTCCTATAAACAGTAAAAAAGAGGAATTCTCCAATACAACTGCTTCCTTAGGTCAGGCTTTACTGAAGCAACACCTACCATTGTATCAATAACCCAGTAGGGAATAATGCTAAAGACCTACCATACACTGAATGAGTATCGATTTCTTGTGACCCATGTGAAGATTACTTTGGGTATGCTATGACAAAAATCTATATTACTGTGCAGTGCTTTTGAACACCACCACCCTTCCTCACCTCAAGACCGAAGAACCACATTTCAGATAGAGACATTAACATCACCCTGGTATTCCAGTCAAATTCCTTTTCACAGATCTCAGTTTTGGAGAGAATTTCCTTGTGACACAGGCTCAGTGCTACCTGAATCTGGCCTTTCTCGGAAAGCAGGCAGGTCCTGATGCTTGCAACAGTGCAGAATGGAGATACGGTACTGCATACCTTGCTGTTGGCAACAGGAGACAGGAAGAAAGTTGACTGAGAGGGTTTCAGGAACCATAAGTGAGAGGCAAATTCTGTAATCAATGCAGATAGCCTTCCCACTAGTAATCTATATAATACATGCCACAAATTATCATGGGGATTTTTAATTGTGCTATGCTATTGTTTATGGTTGAGGGTCTACATCTAGTTCATGCTTGCTACAATTCGTATTAGCCGCATCCTAATAAATCATCTGACATCCATACTTTATGCACTGTTGCTAACACCAGGGTACCTCTGAAATGATTCTTCATTAATTTTGTATTAATTTTCAAAATTAAACCCAGCTTTGCACAACACATCCTTCCACTGCAAAACATGCTTTGAAACCATCTGAATATCTCAGGTCATCTTCAGGCTAGGTAAACTGCTGAGTTCTCACACAGCAACCATTGTACATCAAAAGTCTTAAGATTAAGTGTCAAAAAGCAGTATAATGGGGGAAGCCCTCTTCGATAAACAGAGTCTAGATACAATAATACAAATAGTAATCAAACACCTGAGTAGGATCCATTATCCTCCAATTACTGTAGCAATGCAATGGAACTCAGATGATTTACACTTAGACAATTTCCATGAAGTTAATGTTACTACTTGTAGTATATTATCACCAAAATTGGCTCCCTCATATTTAATTTATTTAACTTGGCTCTGCATTGAAAGAGCAATAGACCATAACCATATGGTGTACTTTGAAATGTTCTTCCATTATTGCATTCTTTAAAGGCAATTTAATTAACTACAGGGTGAAGTCTGGCACTCCACTAACAGGGAGCTACACTGCCCGAGAGCAAGCTCTCCTAACCCTTCCTGTCCTCTTTATCCTGCTACAAAACAACATTTGCACCATCAGTTCTGAGGATACACAGAATGGACAGCTCAAAACTGAGTATATCTTACGTTCTAATCACCAAGCCTCTGTGTATCATCTCACATACCACCACCACAATGTAAGCATTTTCAGGTGAAAATTAAGTTCAAATGGAATAAAAATTAAGTTCAACAAGTACATTAGCAGTCTTGAATAACCTCAGCAGCTTCTTTCTGTAACAGGATATTAGATAAGCTTAACATCAATAACAACTGATGAAGATACACTGCCCAGAAAACAAAAGGTAAACTAAAATTCTAGAAATCTCCTGCAAAGCAATATGGAAAAACAATGCAAACTATTCTTAGAAAATGATGAATGCAAGCAAGCACATAAATAGCTCAACTGTGTTTAACTGGGCAGCTCACATGGCAAAGTGTCATCTCTTCTGTCCAACACATCTAAGAAATATGTGTGGTAGGGGAAATTTCTAGCTATCTGTAACAGGGAAAAGTGTTCTGATTCTGGCAGCAAAGAATGGTATGGCAGTGAAAACTGTATCTCTGAAGAAGGATGTGATTTAAATTGGAAGTAGACTGGGAAAACCCATTTTTTACAATGTACCATCTTCTAGTAACAACCTGACAAGTCTGCCTTTTGCTCAACTTGGCAACTTCTGTGCAGCTTACCATTTCTCTAAAAAAAACATATCAGAAGATCAGGATTAGCTCTTTTACAAATGAAACTAAAATCAACACAAAGGAAAAGATCTCTAAAGTACAGATAAAACTGTTTTCTCTGAAAAGTGAATATACAGCAGTAGTCTTCTGTACTACCTTTCAGAAAGCTATTGCAGGCTGAGCTAGCAAGTCACACATGTATGGTCTTAAAATGACACCTTCAATGCTATCTCTTCAAATTCACACAACTGGGAATTTTACACGTGAGTATCTTGCAAAATGTATGGGAGTGAGCTACACTAATTCTATACATGTGATTCGTATCTATGGGTTTGGTAGCTGTTATTGTGGCTGAAGGATTAATAAGAACTCAGCTTGAGCTGACTGAATTACAGGAGACACCACCTCGCTGCGGCCAGCAGCAGAGGCAGTAATTCCTCTGAAGCTTTACTTCCGCACACGCAGAATCAAGTTTCAGCAAGTCACAGAGAAGAGAGGAGGGAAGGGGATATTCTGGGGATTATTTGTGGGGACTTTCCAAGAAGCTTTTATAAACCTAACCCTTGAAAGAAAAGAACTGCAAAGAAACAGCTGCTGCCCAGTGACTGGCATACCATGGACAAGAAAAGATTTACCTAAATCTGCAAAGAGCTGTCATGCATGATTAAAGCAACAAGCTTTAATGTTCAATTTTAACACTTTCCTTTCTGTTTGCAATGCTCCCATCAACAACTAACCCACTTTTCTATTTAACAAGCAACCTGTGTTCTGTCCCTGCGAACAGAAGCAGGCAGAGGTCCTACAGAGAAGCACATAAGGGAGCACAGAAAATCCTTGGTGTGATGGAGGGCATGTGTTTGGGAGCTTACTCTGCCCTTTCTTCTCTTGCCATTCATGTCATTGCTCTATTCTCAGTGCCATGTGTGCAGCAGCTGGCTGGGTAGCAGGATTTTAATATTTGTATTTAGCTCTTCAGAATGTTCTTATTCAGTCATTATTTTGGGGAGCTGCCAAGCTTTTCCTGAGGAAAGCAAACAGAAAGGAAATGCCAGGATTTTCTGACAGCCTACAACTAAGCTATACCAGAATGGAAATTCATGATAAAAATAAAAGGTACTTCTCTGGCCTGCGGCTTTCTCTGTGATGAATTTCAAAGACTTGCTGCTTCAGAAATAATTTTTTATTTAAAAGAGTACTAACAGCTTTAATATGTGGGTTCCCACCAGATCCCTTAATATTTAGGGAATGTTCAGGCTACTTGAATTAATATTATAATGTTATACTTTTTATTTTAAATTTGTTTGTAAGTAGAAGTACTCATTTATTCATGTCTTCATTATATAGTGAATGCCCAAAGCCAAACAATGCACAATCATGTGATAAGCCTTAATTAATCTTTTTTAAGTGCCAATATTAATTAGAACTAAACTCCTAATGAATTTTACTTTCTGATCTGCCATGCAGGACTGAAAAACTCATATGACAACCTCAGAGACCAGCCTCAGCTTTGAGACTTCTGCCAAATAATTGAAGTACTAGTGAGAGCAGTAGATGCTCCTGGCTAAGTCTTAGTTCACTACCATACGGTTAAGAACTTCTTCAGTACTTGAAACTGAACGGCTGCCGTGCCGTGCCATACACAACTAAGCATATGGGAAAAACTCAGGGGGGCAAAAATGCAAAGGGATGAAGCCATTTTAAAAAAGGTACAAAAATTGTCCAGTGAAATTGTTCCTGCGCACAAATATTCTTCAAGCCAACGTAAACTAGGCTGGATGCCAACACTTAAAATAATTTGCTGCTTATCAAAGTGTCAAAGTAAATGTTTGAGATTTCAGATAATCTGGATAACAATTCTTGAAAAGATTTTGTTTTTTTTCCACCTCTACGACTACATTTTGGTGGCGTTTCTCAGACCAGGAATGGAATGAACTTCTGAGTCACTCTGCCTTTCCACTGCTCCAACTCAGTTTCCTCAAGGATCCTGTATAAATGCATTGTGAACACTGAATCTCACTTCCTGAGAGCATACATATTTAAAAACACAAGACAATGTATAGAAAACCACAATATTAATGAACACTTAGAGGCTGTAGACTTTAAACTATAAAAACAAGGAACACTGCTTTAAACTAGACAACTTTGCTGGCATTTGTTAATTAGACACTTGGAAACAATGAAGGATTCTTAGTCAAAGGCAGATTTATAGGAAGAAGAGATGATTCAGACCCACTTTTCTAGACTGGGAAGAATAATTTTGCTTTTAAGTTTGCTTTTGCAAGAGCTGTGCACTGTTTGTCATCTTCGAGTCCTTAATAGTAAACATACGTTTCTTAAATTAAATTGGAAGAGCTGAATACCTAATATTCATATTTTATTTATAAACAACATATTTAAAATATCCTAAACAGGGTTCAATGCTGCTGTTAGTACGTGCCTAATTCAGATAAAAAAATTCCAATAAAATGTAACTATATTGTTCAATTTTATAATACTCCCTGAAATCCCTTGTTGTTACTTATAGGAATGAACATGTACTACAGTACATTGAGGATATAAGAAAAGAATCAAAAAAGATAGGCAGGGAGTTAATACAGAAGTGGAAACAATGCTTCCATAGCAGACCCTGGAAAATAACAGAGGTAGATGAAAATGAATGTTTCAAAGGAAACACTTATTGTCTAAGTGCAGGGAGATTTTGGTGGATCCAAGCTGAGTTTTTTCAGGGTTGCTTATAATTCAGAAAGACAGACTTTCAAATGTCTATGTGCAGTATGTTAACCACAGTCCACAAAGATGTCCTGGTGATGGCCTATCCAATATTTTTAGTATGTGAAAAACTAAAAACATGCAGTTGTGGAGGACTTGTAAGCCATATATCAGTAAGTTCATGAGCCTTCTACCAGGGGGACATTGCAGCAAGGAACACAACTTCATTAGAAGATTCTTTTCTAACATAAAACATATATCATCCCGTAGAAACCAAATGTATTTTGGATGTCAGTGCCCAATTTAAAAAAAAAAATTAAAACATTAATTGCTAAATTTCAAATTAGTGGAAGCCTACAGATCAACAAACGTGACCTGATTATACTCAATACTGAGAAACAAGCCCTAATTATATCATTAGCTGTTGGAGGTTAGTCATCTACAGACACTCAAAATTTTTTACTCCAAAAGATAATTTCATAATTCTAAGGAACACAGCTAGTGAAAGTGTCTCAGAAACAAAGAATAAAAAGAGAAAAAAATAAGAAGTCTTTGCAGAAGACATTGTCAGACGATGTTGTGGTTTAACCTGGCAGGCAGCTAAACACCACACAGCCGTTTGCTCACTGCCCCATTAGTAGGATTGGGGAGAAAATCGTAAAAAACCATGAAACTCATGGGTTGAGATAAAACAGTTTAATACAGAGAAAAGGAAGATAAAATAATAATAACGATATATGAATACACAAAACAAGCAACACACAATGCAATTGCTCACCATTCGCTGACCAGTACCCAGCCAGGCTGGGAGCAGCAGCTGCCACCCCATCCCCCAGCCAACTCCTCCCAGTTTTACCGCTCACCATGATGTCATATGCCATGGAACAGCCCTTTGGCCACTTTGAGTGAACTGTCACAGCTGTGTCCCCTCCCAGCTTCTTATGTACCCCAGCCTCCTTGCTGGAAGGGTAGTATGAGAAGCTGTAAAGTCCTTGACTTAGTGTAATCACTGCTTAACAACTAAAACATCAGTGTGTTATCAACATTGTTCTCATCGTAAACCCAAAACACAGCACTATACCAGCTACCAGGAAGAAAAGCAGAATAGATGTCCACAGAACTCCAACTGACATTAGAACCAATTCTGGTTAAAAACACCCCCTAGTTCATAATATAGTGAAGGTAATGCCAAAGTGGAAAAAGCAATCCTCAACCGAGGCTCCTGTTAGTATTTGGAAAGCAGCAGGATGTTCTCCATGTCTTAAAAGGTTAAGAAAGAACATCACAGTCCATTGCAATAGAATAATATTTTTTACAGGATCTGTCATTAGCAGACCTGAATAGTTTACATACAAGATAGCAAAAAAATTCCTTTGCTCTGCTGTTGGTCATTTTTAATTATACTTTCAGTATCAGGGGAAAAACGCTTATGCTCAGTATTCAAAACCATCTTGATGACCAAGTTGGCTGCTCAGCTTGACTTGTGAAAGGAAAACTGACACAAGCATCAATGAATACAGAAATAAGAGCTAATCATAAATTTAGGAAAGGGTAAGCAGGAAAAAAAATCTTTTCAAATATTGCTTGTTTCATCCTTTTTCAAGACTAGAGCTTTTATATTCAGTTTCATACGTGTGATTAAGAGACAGTAATAGACACCTGAGGTATACACACATAAGGACCAGTTAATGAACAGTTGTTTAAAGTAGTTGTCCTGTGAACACATTTGGATTGTATGGGAGCATTTCTAACAGCTTGTAGGATTTTCACATTGCTGTCATAAAAGTGCAAGCACTATAGTTTGCAGATTATTATGGCCTACTTCTGTTACCCTCCTCCCTTCCTTCTCTCACTGCCTTCCCTTTCCTCCCCCCTTCCCTCCCTCTCTCCTCTCTTCTTTTCCTTCTCTCCCTTAATGCTCTCTTTCTCCCTTCCTGTCTCTCCCTCTTTTTCAAGAACTTTAAACTTAGTTAAATTTGGGACTGGAAAAAAATTAGCTGATTTTCAATACTGAATGTGGGCTTAAAACAGGTTCCTATGCATTTTGTGCAATTTATTAAAATATGGCACTTTTTATTGCACATACTATGACCACATCTTTATGATACTCACAATAAAGCTTTTGCTTCCTGCAACAGATGCCACTTACTTCACTGCCACTAATTTCAAACTCTCTATATGTACCTAAGTCTGCTTAAGGAGCTCAATTCAAACAGTAATATGGTTAGGGTAAACCAGAAAAATACAAAATTCAGGCTGTTTAAAATTACTGGTCACAGGTCAATGATGGATCAGTATGCCAACAATCTTCCTGTATAAATAGGAGAGTGATGAATAATGAGAAGTTTCCTCAGGAACAAACTGTCAAATTTTCCCTTCACTCCACAAGGTCATCTCTAAAATTTTTCCAGTTCAACTATATGACATAGTAAAATGCACATATAAGTAAAAATACTGTGCCTGGACACATACCTGTAGTAACATCTACACTGCTAACAGAAGCAGCAGCACGGATGTCAGGTCACCATTCAGCAGTATGTTTTACAGACATAACGTACTCCTGTGTATGACCACATGGCACACAATCACATCTGAATATCAGGTAAACAACCCACCCAGATGATTTTAACTGTTGACTTTTTAAAACATGGTGCCACTTGAGCAAGAACCTTCATGACACTTGAGAGAAGAGGATTACACCACCGGCTTATAGAGCAGCTATAGCTAATGATGCAACGTGTTGCTAATGACTGCATGCTGGCAGGCTACATTTCAATTTCACCTATTTTAAAGACAGATTGTGAAACTAATTAATTAATTATTAACTGCAAACCTTAAGTGAAATCTATTACCCTGGCATGCTAGATTATTCATTACAGATTAGATGAAAATGGAAAATATAATTGTGGACTAGTCTGAAAACGTCATCAGAATGTCCTAAAGATAAGAAAAGATTATTCTAGCTAATAAGTAATTATGTGCAGCTTTTCAGGAAGAAAACAAATTCAAATTTTTATGCACATTACCATATGGAGTAAGATCTCTGAAATAGTATGGAAGCAATTAAAAAAACCCTGCTCAAACCACCTGTGAAGCAAACCAAAATGAAGCAGGTAAGTATTCCACAATTCTCGTCAACCCCCATGGAGTGGATAGTGAATTGGAACTAAATATGTTAGTAAACAAAAATTTAATTCCTGAATCAAGTGCAGCACTTAAAAAATAAAAAAGAGAGGAATTACAATTACTACTAGTTAAAAGATTTATAATTTCAGTAGAAATATCATAAAGTATTGTATTTAAAAAAAAATATTTCCATTTTGAAACACTCTAAAAGCTTTTTAAGAGAAACTGACAGCTCTTGTTCAAAGGTGAATCTTCCAGAGATAGGGAGGCATTTGAGGGAGTAGCAAGTCAACGGAAAAGAAAAGAAATTAAACAAGTTTAAAAAATTAAAAGAAATACTTCTTATTTCTCTCTGCCAGGTTTTTGCTAAACTGATCTCTTAGTCTCTGTGTGAGCTGAATTTTCAATAACTGTCTCTGTCAAACAACAACAAGCCATACAGCTTTAGAATGATCTTGGTGACAATTTATTTTTTTGTAGATGCAGCTAGCATCAGCTTTCACTGATCTCCATGCAGCTTTTCAACCAGGCCATAGTAAAAGTATTAATTCATCAATTGCAATTTGATATTGCAATTATGCAAAATCACTGGAAAGATTATTTGGACTTTATAACAAAGTCAGATGAGATAATCATAACGCTCCATCTTTGATATCTACGAGATTTCCCATTTAATTGTAAAATTTTATTTTTAATGTTTAAAAGTTTATTTAGTATATTTGTAATATTTTCTTAAATATGAGTCCACTCCCAGGATGAACAGACACACAGCCAGGCTGCAGGACAGAGCTCTGCAATCCAGTCTCCATCGCCTCAGTGACAGACAGGCCCTGTCATCCTACATTCATGGTCTGTTCCTCTCATTTTTCTCATCCTCACAAGGATAATGTGAAGCACTCATTCATGAATGGATAAAATCACAGAATCATAGAATGGTTGGAGTTGGAAGGGACCTTAAAGATCATCTTGTTCCAATCCCCCTGACATGGGCAGGGACATCTCCCACTAGAGCAGGGTTGCTCCAAGCCCCATCCAGCCTGGCCTTGAACACTCCCAGGGATGGGGCAACCACAATTGCTCTGGGCAACCTGCTGCAGTGGCTCACCACCCTCACAGCAAAGAATTTCTTCCTGATAACTAATCTAAATCTACCCTCTTTCAGTTTAAAACTGTCACTGTCCTGTCACTACACTCCCTGATAAAGAGTCCCTCCTCATCTCTCCTGTAAGCACCCTTTAGGTATTGGAAGGCTTCTGATAAGATCTCCCTGGAGCCTTCTCTATTCCAGGCTGAACAAGCCCAACTCTCTCAGACTGTCTTCATAGGAGAAGTGTTCAGCCCTCTGATCATCTTTGCAGCTCTCCTCTGGACCTGTTCCCAGAGATCTGTGTCCTTCTTGTGCTGAAGAATCCAAAGCTGGACACAGTATGAGCAGCTAGTCAAAGTTATCTGTGTGTGAGTACCTGAACCCATTATACTCAATTAAGCTAGTGACCAACATGGCAAGTTAATAGCATTTTATTAATGGGTAGAAGAGAAACATGTTATCACAAGTTTTTTATCGTACAACTTCATGTATGTGAGATCATTCCCCTTCCTATAAAATATTCCTCCTCATGTGCATTGCATGCCAGTTCACATATATCCCACAGCCCCCTCATTTGGATAATGATAATCAGAGATCTAATCATGAAGCATGCTGAACACCTGCAAGAAACGCAAAGATCCAGCTAGGGCAAGGGAGGTCTCTTCCAAAACATCACAGCAGACACCTGGATTCAAGAATAGAGGAAGACAAAAATTAGTCTCCGTGGTACCTACTGAATCTCTCAGTAGCTTTCTTTGAGAGATTCACTGCCTATTTGTGCCAATAAGGCCCTTGCAGCCACAAAACATTCCTGTGCTGAAAAGGTATGTGCCTCAAAGGTATATATCCTAACAAACATGAGGGGTAGAGGAAATCTCACTTGCTTTGCTATTGGAAACAGGACTTGTCTAATTGTAAGGAACATAGGCAGAAACACCACTGACTAAGCCACCCATAGAGTTACATTACGCCATGTTCTGTTGGAAAACTTGCTCTTGAAAAATGTACCAAGCATGCCAATAGTTTAATATACTAGATGACTTGAGCTGCTTGAAATAAGGATGGAGATGAGAACCTGCCATACTTCTGTGGTGGAGAGGTAAACATTTTATTGCAGGTATACTTTGGAAAATAACTGCTTCTTGATGCAAACTAGCACCTTTCAAACAAATATATGTTCTTATGAAGTACCTCTCTGATCTCAGGAACGATCTTCCCTCAAGTAACCTGCCCACTCCAAATTCATGCTCTCCATACCAGACTGCTCTGCATCCTGTGCATATACCTAAACTCTGTGCTTTCTGTAACACAGTACCTGCATCTGCAGGTAGAGGATTGCGTGCACACACATGTACACTGACTGAAAAAAATTTGCCTCTTTAGATAAAAAATTTCAAACCAGCATTGTCCTGACAAGTGTGGAAAAAGAAGCACTTGTTTCAGATGTGAAATCGCTTTTTTTTTTCCTTGCTCATTTAACAACGTGCATATCTTTTGCTATTTTTCAAAGTCTTTCCTTGTAATTCTCAACCTGCTTTCAGATGTTGGTGCAGTCTGTGCTTATGAGAGAGATGAGGCACAGCTGTCAGGAACAAATTTTTCAGGGAGGTTATAATTTTTGGACAACTGTGACCTGTAGCTGGTAATTAAAACATATTCCAGTCTCTCTTCAGTCATAAAAATTACAAAATACATCATCTTAATTGACATGGGAACAATTTTTGCAATGAAACAAGAATCAGGTATGCAACAGGTAAGACTCATGATATTCACATGGGTAACTAAGCATTCAATGAAATGCAACCTAAATCAGAAACACTACTTCAAGTGAACAACAAAAAATATATTTACTTGTTTCTCACAGCTGCATAGAGGAATACTGAGAGAAAAAGTAACAGCAGAACAAGGGCAGCTAATGGGGAAGCAAACAACTCTCTGCTTCATATTTGGATATGACCAAAAAAAATTGCTTTAACCTTCTAAAGCAAGCAATCTCATGGACATGGACAAATACACAAAAACTTGATGCAAAACATAGTTTTAAACCATTAGAAGCACCTGAGAAGGTTGATTCCAGCTTAAGCTCTTGAAACTGTGTTCACGACCCCTAGTACCTGAGTACCCCAAACTATGTGTATGTTTTCACAAATCCCTCTTTGGCTAAATTCACATTTATGGATGACGAGTCTGCATTTTACAAGGTATCTCTATACAAGTCTTCCAAGTCATAGACCACTGCATTTCATCACAAGACTTTTATATTCAGCAAAAATAAAAGGATACAAAGAATAACAATTTCCTTTTTTTTTTTTTTTAAAGGATACAAAAGGCCTTTGAATCATGTACATACAAATGCACGGAACTAGAAAAGCATGTGAATCACTCCAAAAAAGCATTTTAGCTAGTTCTAGAAGGTATTAGCATAGGAATGCTAGTTGGGCTTCACCAAGGGCAAATCGTGCCTGACAAATCTGGTAGCCTTTTATGATACTGCCACAGACTCGGTGGACAAGGGCAGAGCAACAGATGTCATCTACCTGGACTTATGCAAAGCACTTGACAATGTCCCACATGACATCCTGGTCTCAAAATTGTAAAGTCATGGATTTGAACTAGCTGGATGGCTACACTCAAAGGATTGTGCTCAACGGCTCAATGTCTAAGTAGCAGCCAGTGAGTGGTGCTCCTCAGTGGCTGGTACTGGGACCAGTGCGATTTAACATCTTTGTGGGAGACATGGACAGTGGGATAGCGTGCACCCTCGGCAAGTTTGTCGACAAAAGCAAGCTCAGTGACGCGGTCCACATGCTGGAGAGAAGGGATGCCATCCAGAGGGACCTGGACAGGCTTGAGAGGTAGGCTAGTGCAAACCGCATGAAGTTCAACCAAGCCAAGTGTGGGGTCTTGCACCTGGGACATGGCAATCCCAAGCACAAATACAGGGTGGGCAGAGAATGGCTGGAGAGCAGCCCTGAGGAGAAGGACTTGGGAGTGCTCATGGATGAAAAGCTCAACATGAGCCAGTAGTGAGCACTGGCAGCCCAGAAAGCCAACCGTATCCTGGGCTGCAGGTCACGGGAGGTGATTCTCCCCCTCTGCTCTGTGCTTGTGAGACCCCACCTGAAGTCCTGTGTCCAGCTCTGGAGCCCTCAGCATAGAAAGGACATGGAACTGTTGGAACAGGTCCAGAGGAGGGCTGCAAAGATGATTAGAGGGATGGAGCACCTCTCCTATGAGGACAGGCTGAGAGCTGGGGTAGTTCAGCCTGGAGAAGGCTCTGGGGAGACCTCATTGCAACCTTCCAGTATCTGAGGGGAGCTACAGGAGAACTGAAGAAGGACTCTTTGTCAGGAAGTGTAGTGACAGGACAAGGGGTAAACATTTTAAATTGGAAGAAGGAAGATTTAGATTAGATACCAGAAAGAAATTCTTTCCTGTGATGGTGGTGAGACACTGGCACAGGCTGCTCAGAGAGATTGCGGATGCTCCATCCCCGGGAGTGTTCAAGGCCAGGCTGGATAGGTCTTTGAGCAACCTGTCTAGTGGGAGGTTGGGGCAGGTTTGGAATTTTATGATCTTTAAAGTCCCTTCTAACTCTAACCATTCTACGATTCTAAATATATTTTTAATAGACTAATGTTATTTATGATCTCGTATAATGAAAAAAATTAAAACTTCACTAAAGTCTGCTACTTCTCTGTCATAAAAGACTGAGAAAAAATAAAAATAAAATAAAAAAAAAGCAGCAGCTTTTTGAATTCCTATTAAATTATTTACAATAACACCTAAGGACATACGGAAAGCTTTTCATATGTAAATTAGAAACCATTTCATAAATGTGGGAATAACATTATTACACCTATTTTTACCTGGGAAACTGAATATATGCAGGGTGTGTACGTGTGCGTGTCACACCGCTGTCCTGTACAGGGACATCTGAGTCAGCCCATTGCTAATCAGTTTTGTGACTGGAAACAGTCTAGTCACGCTAATGTGATGCTCTGGGAAGCTGAAAACACCCCGCTCCTTGCAAATCTCCTCACTGCACTTTACCATGCCATGCGAACAAATCCTCAGAGGCTAATGGGCTGTATTTGCAGAGAAGCTGAGCATCCCAAAGTCCCTCTGAAAGCAATCCCTTCAGCAACAAAGCAGCCTGAGCCTCACCTCACCCTCCAGTCCTGCATTTAAAATTCTCTTTTGGCTGACTGTCATGTTGAGTGATGAGATACGCAAGCAGAAAGCTCATGCAGGCTTGGTCTGGACTTGCAAAATGGGTTTCTTCAAGCAATTGTACAAAAACAATATCTGATGTCCTGAGCGATTACGAATTAGTTATCCAGAAGTGCTGACGATAAGGCTAGTGTTTTAAGGACAGATTTATTCTTAGTATCAGGTCTTTGAGATGCAACATTGTCAGGCTTGTGTCGTGCAGAGAGTCAGATTTCATTATTGTAATGGTCCCTTCTGGCATCAAAATCTGTGAACCTCTTTGTTTTATCAGCCTCAGCTGGAAATAGCTGCAATGATGAATATGGAGGGCCCCCAAATCTGATATCTAAGAGTTTTTAAAGGATAAAAATATTGATTATTGTTTACCCAGCTACCTTCCAAAATAACTTCCAATAAAATAAATGAGAAAACCGTTATCTTGAAAGGAAAACAATGCCAGGGCTCATGAAGATGACATGTGAGTACAGAAAAAGCAGCAGTCAAGTAAAGAAGACTGATTTTTACACAGAATCATATTCATTAAAATATCAGAATCACAGCTAGCCTTGGTGGGGAGAGTGTGGCTACATGAACGAGCTCAAAACTAAAGCCTTGCTGCTGGGATTTTGAGGGGGATGAACCTGCAGCCCAGTGAGTCTCACTGGATGTGGTGCTGAAGGCTCATTCCCTTCAAAATCTGAGGCACAAAGCACACATGCCTGAAAACAACCAAGCAAGCAGAAACTGGAAATGAAAGACTGTGGAACATTTGGCAACTTGAAAACAAACAAGATTTTCTTGGGTTTGTGGTTTTGAGCAAATTTGAGAAAGGAAGGAAAAAGAAGGTATAGCTTATTAGCATTAAAATCCTTTCTGGAAAACACACTGACCTTCAAGAGCCAACTATGACTTTGAAATCAATTACATATGTCCTAAGTAAAATGCCATTCCCAATTTTCATAATGCACTAATTTAGTTAAAGATGTTAATAATGACCATGAAATAATTTTCACATACATCATATTCATAGGTGTTCTGCATTTCAGCCTGAGTGGTGCAATATGTACTGTGGCAGCTGCCGACAGTAACCTTTTTAATGAAATTCCAAAAATATGTGCGTGAACATGTGTACTTACTTATGTAAATATTATGCAACCTCTTTACATAGATAATTTGAAAATCATTTAATGTCACATTTAATTTCCCCCATTGGGTTTACATCATGTATAGTTGTATGATCTACCTTCCATACACATGAGCAATTTAAAAACAAAACCGGAACAGATAAATGCTTGTTACTTACATTGAAATTGCTACGAACTTTATTCATAGCTGCTGAAAAATAAATATGCCATGATGCTAAAATATAATTCAGTGTATTTTTACTGTAACTCAGCCCTAAAGGATTTAGAATTATTGGAAGATACTACAACGAAAAAAAAAAAAAAGAAAGTACTGGATTATTTGTGTGCTACAGTGCTTCCCATATTGCTGAAATGTTTGTCACAAGACAATAACCTAAAAGCTGGTCAAAGCAACTTCTTTCACAATTTCTAAAATTTTCAAACAGGAGAATATTTAGCATAATTACCAGTTACATCACCACTGCTGAGACAGCAATACCTTCAACGTGCATTGACAAGAAGTTTTTTGTACTCCTGTGCCATATCAGGGATTTTTTTGCTAAATTTTGTAACACACATTTAGCCAAGTCTGAACAAGGAGTTTGCCCAAATTTGTATCTACCGAGCAAGGGAAAACTATGCTCAAACCTATGTCCACTTCTTTTTGTATGCATTATAGCACGGATCCCTGTACAAACGGTATGAAAATGAGCAGCTTTGAGTGAGTTCCATTTGGGTTTTTAAAACTAGAAACTCTGTCTGAACATCAGGTTGAACTGAAATTCAGCCAACAATGTTATCATTAATTCCTTAAAACAACACAGAGAGATTTCTGTATTTGAAATTGCCACAACTTTTTGTTTCCCATTCAGTATAGTATTTCCACAACAGATACTGCTATATAACTGTACTTCTAGAATGTTTCAGTCAATGTACTTTGCTGGCAATAGTCAAAAAACTTAGAACATCTAGCTTTTTGTGTTCTTTTAAAACAAACTACATTCTGTGGAAAAAACTCTGTCACAGATCATCTTCTAATCCTAATTTCAGATACAGTACTCAGCTCGGTAACTTCCAATGCTTGCATTTAAATACTGTCATTACATTTTCAGAAATTGGATCTTTTCCCTTCTCTAAATATCTGTATTTTTGTTACCTGCAGTCTATCACCTTAAAAACAGACAGCTGGATTATACATTAGAGAGTAACATTATTAAACTGAAATGCTTTCTTCTTTTACTTTATATCTCAAGAGGGGCTACTTTATATAATTTACTGTATCGTGTCACCTCCTCGGACAGTATAAGCAATATCTCTCCAAATAATTTAGCAGATTATGAAATTCTGATCCCCAGGATTTTCTGAAACACCACTAATAAAATTCAAAATAAGTATGTCTATCTGTGTACGCACACAATTTTGTATTAAGCTATGACACTACGTATAGTGTCATAATTGTAAATGAAACTATTTCTTAAGGTGGTTTTCATTTTCATTTAATTTATGCATAATTTCAAAACCAAAATCCATAAACTATCTTGGAAACTTCTACCATAACAACTAAATCCCAGATGTTCACTTGTTACCGATTTTTCTTTCATTTTGCTTGCTTGCAGGCCAGCATGCATGAAAAAGTGCACGTGTGCTTTTAATAGATATTTTGCAATTGTTTCAAAGACTTAAGAGAACAAATTGAGAAACTTCTCCATGGAATTTTCCTTGCACTGTGTATGAGCTCAGTAAGCATGTGTAATCTGGCAGAAGATAATAAAGCCCCTAACCCCAGTACAATCTCCTAAATTTTGGCAGCAGAGGACTAAATTATTTTGATTGAGGCCATTTACACAAAGTTAGAGGAAAAAAATTTTGTTTTGATAGACATTCCATACTGGTAAAACCTATTCTTGATGTTTATTCATCAATATGATAAATCAGTCTTGAATTTCTTTTTAAGGTAGCAGCCTATCCTCTATAACATCTGGATGTCTGCTTGGACACACATTCTTTTTTTAGTTGCTCACAGTAAATGCAATCAACAAGTGTACTGTTCACAATTTAAGAGAAAGAGATTATTTAAATATTTAAAATCAGATCCTTAATGATACCTGGTCAGATCCCTAGGCATCAATCTCGCATAACTGTATGCATGTTAAGTTAATGGAACCTCTCATGTACATAAACTGAAGTATTTAAATCTGCCTGGGATTAGGGATCTAATTTTGTTTCAAGAAGAAAAGAAAGTATCTTCTTTGAACACATATTATTTTTTCCTCACTCTGCGCTTTATTAAATACCAATAAAATTTCTTTTCAAGTTTTATTAGACATATTGTTTAACAAAAGGAGATGAAAAAACTGTGTATGCAAGTAATTTTTCTAATTAAACAGGCTATTGTAATTTCTGATACACACTCTATCGCTAACCTTCATCCCTGCTGCCCAAAAATTCAGTTTATTGCAAAATAAAACAGAAGGCAAATAAGAAAGTCCAATAGAGAAAATATATCTCCTCTAATATTTGATCTATTAGATCTACAACTGATAATATAATTGAATGATTTCACTAGCAATTTGAAATCACTGCCGTATTTCTAACATCACGACTGTGTTTTATCACCTCTTACTGGTAGGCACAGAAGATGGGGAAAAGGGTCAAAGTCCCTACTGCAAGCACTCGCTTCAGGCATGCTGACTGGCATCCTACACGGCACCCATGCTTCTTTATTGACCTCAAAAGGAGCTCACAGACTCGTGTCACACCAGCAACTGCATTCAAGAAAGATGCTGAAAGTACCCACAGCAGGCAGTAAACACTCACCTCTGGCTGAGGTACATGATGAAAGGAGAAAAGGCAGAGGAGAGAGGAGATAAAGTCCAAGAGGCAGACCTAAAGTGGCCGAGTGAGGAGGGAGGAGAAGGGCAGAGGAACTACAACTGAAATGTATAGGTTTCCTGTAACCTCAGGGGTGATAACAGAAATGCCTGCATTTTACAGACACTTTGCACGACTTTTCTGTCTTACTTCCATCCACTTGATACTGATGGAGTTACTTCTGCTCTATACACGACAGCACAAAGCAGAGCCCAGCTGAACTGAACACTGGCCCACCTGTGTTTCTCTTAAGCTGTCCCTTTCCACATGACACTGTAAGACTTGAGTAATCCAAAGTTTTTTGAGTAATCCAAATGCCAAACTTTTCACCCTGGGTGCTGGATCCAGAGTGTTATGGTCCCTCAAAAGGAGTTAACAGCGCTTAGTTGATGCTCTGGCTTCTTACTAGAAACCTTATTATTTCCTATTGGAAGCCTTCCAGAAACTGAAAGGACTAACAGAGATGCCTGCTCCTCTGACATACCTCTTTCCCGAGTCCCAAGAATGGCACGCCTTTTTCTTCCTTTGTATTCCTCCAAAAAGCACACAGAGCCCTACCTTTGTAAGACTCTCCTGTTTGCACACAGGAGTTTCCTGTTCATTGGAAAAAAACTGTTTAACTCCTCTGAACTTTAACTCAAAGTACCGAGCCCTTCCTCAGAACAGAAATCCTGCAACAGGAGATTGCAATCCTGTATCACAGCACTTCAGAGCTGGGCTGCACTTCCATCATTACATTTGACTTATGCATAAGAAAACATTATCATCTGGCTAATCAGGTTTTTGGCACAAGTGGCTTACTGTCATTCAATAAGCCATTCAATAAATTGATGAACATAATATATGATATTACTGCAAACATATAGTGCGTCATAAAATCTATCATAAAATATAATATTACTGGTGACCATATAGTGCTAAGATGTGAAATAAGGTGATAGCAAATGAATTAAAAACTAGAAGAATCAGTCACAATTCTCAGTTCCTTCCCTATGCTTAGTTTTCTCATTTCAAAACCTCCTCCTTTGAGCAAAACGATACAGCTTTTGTTACATTTTAAAGCAGCTTTCTATAGACTCTCAACAGTACACACTAGTGTAAGAGTTTCCTTTGCTGACCATCGATATTTTTAGGCCCATCCTCAGCAAAGACAAGTTACAGATCTCTATCAGACACTACGCAGCCACATATACCTGCCTATTCTTTAAAAGAAACCCACACCCCTGACAGCGACTTTTCAGGCCATGACTGTGCTAATCCACCATTAAGCATTGCCAAGACATTTTCAGAAAAGCAGATAGCTTCAGATCTTATTGTGCTCTTTTATGTTGGATGGAGACCTGGCTGCTTTGACACGCAGCATCCCCCTGGCATTTGAGAGAAATTAGATTTGCTGGCTGACACTGCCACTTCTGTTCACTGCCTCTGATGTCTCTGATCAGAAGGTATAGTATAGCTCACTGTGAATTCTGCACAGCTTTAAAAAGAGCTGTCCCTTGGTGGGCATTTCTTGAGAAAGGTCCCACAGAGAACCAGTGAGCACTTGCTCTTCTCGTGCTCATTTTTATTTCTGGCTTATCGAGCATCAAAAGCCTAGCAGGAAAACACCAACTACAGTAACTCCTGTGGGCTGATGCCACTCAGATTCACCTGAATTAGAAGGTGATGTCTAGTTCTTTACCTAGTGCTTAAGCCATAAAGGGACTTTATTGAGCTGAAGTGCAGCCTGCTTGGCAAGAGTGCCTGCAGCTCCAGGAAACAGCATGAAAATAAGGCTGAGATGTTATATCTGCTGTTTGAACTGAAGGCACACCCATCTGGCTACCTGAACACACAATCTTGCGCTACTGTTCAAGCCCGATTGCTAGTGGATGAAGCAGATATCAAAGTTTTCTTTTCATCTCTAAGAGATACAGTGCATAAGCTCTCATATTATCCTATCGCCCAGCTTCATCTCTTACTGTAGAATTGTTGGCAGAAGCGAAAAGGCCTGAGGAGATCTGGTGCTACAGTTAGCAAAAACACCTGGATAAAAGACATGTCACAGAAGTTTTCTGAAGGCAGATTCATGTCCACATGTCTTGCTGGAGAGAGCAGGGGTCATCGTGGCCCCCGTTCTTGAGGAATCTCTTCTGGTTCCCTCATGTCTTACATCTTGTGGGCAGTCAGTGCAATCATGCCAGATGAAGAGACAGAGCTGGTTAAAATAATCTGCTCTTAGCTAAGCTATGAGAACACCCTGTGTACGTCTTGAGGATACACCCTCTTTAACTGAAGATAAGAAAGGACTTTATGCTTTTACAACTATTTTGAAAAGTAAGCACTACAAAGCTACAGTTAGATACTAATGCAAACGTTTTTTGAGAAGTACTGATGTTCCTCAGAAATTAGTTTTCGTAAGTATAACCCTAAATGCACAACTAGGATTTTTTTCATCAATTATAACCACAGAGACAAGAAAAGAAAAACTTCTTGTTATCTGGCCACTCTCAAGCTTTTGGTTTATAATTGTATCTCTCTTTGAACGTTTATATATCTTAATTTAATGTTTTTCTGACTCAGTATGTAGTGATGTTCTTTGATGGCTACGGATAAAGAAGAACCCATAAATTCTGAATCTACTGTTTGTACTTCAGGAGTGGTATATCTCTACTGACTGGCACCAATCAGGAAGACTAAGACACCAGTAAACCATATGATAGGCAGACATGCAGCAAAACGTAATTATGTTTACAGCTTCACCAAACACACACAAGAGGATATGGAAAAGATGTCAAACAAAGGCAAGGAAAGCAGAGATGGCTAGTTTGGTTGCTTGTAGTAGTATTAGTAGTGCAAAAATACTATAATTTAAACTGGCTGACTGATCAGTGGACCATACACTGAAAAAATAACTGTTGTTCAAGCAAGCCATAGCCAGATCTTGCAATTATTTATTTTGAACAGCTGCATTAAGGTGAGTCATTTCATGGATGTTTGCAGCTCCTACTGTAAAGCAGAGAGCTCAATGCCAGATACACCCCATTACTGTTGTGATGGCCACTGCTTCTTTCCTCCCAGGGGTAAATTACAGTAGGATTTTAAACAGTAAAAGCCCTCTGAGGACTCAGGCATGCTAATGGCAATTTTTTAAAATGTGGACTTTAACTTATATTGTTCAGAATAGCACCTCTTTATGAGATAATAGTTATAGACAAACTTTATCAACGAACTAAAAGGAAAAGCATAATCACACTGGTATCAATGGCAAGGTTTGCACTTCTTTTAGAGGGGTAAATACTAAAGTGTACTTTGACTTCTCTATCACCTGCTTTGCAATACTTGCAGTACTCCCCAGGGAAAATAACACAGTGCTAAGCAAATTGTTCTGTAATAATGACAAGAGAAGTAGATCCTGGTACTCAAATGTGATATATGAGGAAGCTTAACCCAAGTAACTCGGTGACATTCAATCCTGCTTGTTCCAAACAGCAGAATGGGAAATTCTGAACTGGCAGGACTCCTTCAACTTTTGTCCTTTTTGTTGTGTTTCATGTCAGCAGTTCTCCAGTTTCTAGCATACAATATCAGACAGATATTGCTGCAGTATTGTAGGCATACCTATAGCAAGCTACCAAGCTGCGCTCATTTAAAATTCTATCACAGGCAGTGTAACATGTTAATTTCCAAATTCTGATACATAACAAACAATTTTAAAATTCAAAATCACCCAAAATATATCCCCCATCCATCAGAGCATCAGCAGATATGCTGGAAAGCTATTAGAGATCAAAAGCTATGCTAAAACTGCAAGGGATCAAAAATGGCCTATAGCAATATGAATCTGAAGTGATTAAGCCTACAGTTCTTCAGGCAAGACTGCTTCCTGCCTGAAAAAAAATTAGAAAAACTCAGATCTCTTGAGGACAGAAATACAGAAGAACAGAAACAGCACTTCAACATTATCAGGTTTTTTTAAAAAAAGCAAGACAAGGAGAGGTACAAAACCCAAATACACTGGACTGGGCCCTGAAAGAAGCATTCTGCCTAGGCAAAATTATTTTAAACCAATGGTTTGGCATTTATAGCATATTTTGATCTATAATTGCTTCAGCATATTGCAGTATATAGTTATTGTTTGATATGATAAAGAACACTTTAATCTACCGAATGTGCAAAAAGCATAAATGACTTTTTAATAGCATTTTTGACTGGTAAAGATTCATTTCAATGAGAGAAAAGGTTTTAATGCAAACATATGATTACTTCTTATACCTATGTGAATGAGACACATTAATAAAGAAATACAGCTTCCTGTAAGATCTGGCCTATTCCATTTTTAAATGCAGCAGGGAGGTGCAATATTTTGATAATACATTAGCACAGCTGTGACAAAAATAGCAGTATCTTTTAATATAAAACACAAGTATCAAAGATGTTGAAACATTCTTGCAAACCTTTGATCTGATAGAAACCTGTCAGTAAAAAACCACCACAACTGATTAAAAATTATTTTATCAGATTCCCACTCCCTGGACTAGCCCTAGCCTCTGCCTGCTTTTCAGCTTGAGATCCTGCCAACGTAACAGGAAGGCTACCGGGAAAAAATGTGGGGTTTATGTTTAGAGCAACAGGATATAAGAAAGGCATTTCACAGAAGTCTCGGACTTTCCTGACTTGCAGATACGTCCCACCAACGGCAGCCCCCTCTGCACTATAAATTCACTGCTGGGACTGCTCTGGGACTACCTTTACACGGAGGGAGCGAGAGGGAGAGAAGGGGACAGGAAAATAAAATAGTGAGAAGGCTCTAAGGAAAAATTCAAGCACATAAAATACCTGAAATAATTACTTGTTGTGAGAAGATGACACAAAATTGGGATGGGGTCACACAATAACAGCGCCAAGAGCCAAATACATGTCCTCTTCCAACACATGGCATGTTCCTTATGTGATTAGAAAATCTGGGACATGACCTCACTTTCTCTAATAAATCCATGGAAAGCTGAAAGTCGTGTTTCACCTGGAAACCATACACATGACTGCCATGCTGGTTTTCAACTAACAGGGAGCCATTTAACAGAAGGTGAGTAGAAGTGAATAATTAATGCACTCTTCAGTGTAGCAGCTGACCAAAAAGCACCTACTGAAATCCTTGTGGGGTAGAATATTTTGGCAGGGAAAATGTTGCCTATACATCTTCAGCTAGGACTTGAGTATTTCTATGTGTTACCCACAATTTAAAAAAAGATATTCACTGTTTATCAGACACTCTACAAATAATACTGAAAACTTTTGAGAGACATTTGCATTCACCTATTCTGTCTCCATTAATTTAGCAGATTGCTCTAGCTTTTATACACAAAAAACGCAGCCCCTCTCTCTCACCTCCTTGGGCTGCTACAATTAATGTGCTAAGTAATTAAAGGAGCCCTACAGAAAAGATGAGGAGAGACTCTTTATCCAGGAGTTTAGTGATAAAAATGAGGGGTAATGGCTTTAAACGGGAAGAGGGGAGATTTAGATTAGATACCAGGAAGAAATTCTTTCTAATGGTGAGACACTGGAATAGGTTGCTCAGGAAAGTTGTAGATGCCCCATCCCTGGAAGTGTCCAAGGCCAGGCTGGATGGGGCTTTGAATTAGATGAACTTTAAGGTCCTTTCCAACCCAAACCATTCTATGATTCTAAGACGACAAGTGTTGCCACAAGTGCTATCGTTGTTGAAGTCTGTGTTCAAACTATATTTAAAATAGTTGACAAAGAGTATTGTTGAGAGAATAAAAAAAGACTGCTCAACACACCAAGTTTCTTTCTGTATAGAAACCTTGCTCTTCATCTAGGCATGTAAAGAATTTAATTTTCTTTCATGCTAGAATGCAGCCAGTACTAGAAGACTACTACTGCATTATATACATGAGCAAATGAGATCCATAGTGAATAATCATTTTTCTATAACACAAAACCTCTCTTGCCTGAAACAAACCAAAACAACAAGTAAACAAACAAAAAAGTCAGAAGAAAAATATTTTTTTTATATGATTGATAAATGAGTCAACTGGTTTTGTTTATTTAACTAGGTGCACTACTCTAGAAGACAACACAGGCATCAGATTTTGTACGCTTTCTTTCTCATGAGAATTCAAAGAAAATCCCTTTTGCCTTACTAAAGGTCTTGCTACAGTGGGTCCAGCAAGACTTAATAACATGTTACACTCAGTTACGTTATAGCTTAATTCTTTCCCAGGAGCTCAAGTTTTGCAACACTTTCTCACATTAAAAAGTCCAATCATGTAATTCAGCAAAAACAACAGCCTTTTTTGAGTTTCCAAAATGATAACACACTAACCATCTAAATTTCTACTTAAGTTTCTAAGAACAGGTAATATTTTTAAAAGTCTCACATCTATCACCGATTTTAAAAGTTTAAAAGTGATAGTATATCTGAATAAAATAAAATCAGTGAAAAGTGTTGCATACTTATCAAATAGCATGCAACTTCTTATATTCTATCAGAAATTCCCTAAAGTATGTCAGAGAAGTCTTTCAGTGTTTTCTGGTTTGTGCTGCAAGCCAGCAATCCTCCAGTTGTCTAAACAACATGGTTCTTTAAAAAACAGGTTTGAATTCTCTCCAGGAAGAGCTGATCCTTATTTGGCTATCAATCTAAAAGACTCAGAGCTATGCTTTCTCTCTGAAACTATGTAGGAATGTCTGGGCGGTGGAGAAAGGAATCCAGTTAATGAAGTAACAAAAAAACACACTGCCAGAAGGACCCTTTGCTGCTCTGTCCTGTCCTTTCCCCATTGCCTCGCCCTGTCAATCATGCCTGGGAAGACAGTGCGAGCTGCTTCTTGCGCGCACGTACAAGCCTCATACGTGATGGTTTTGAGACAACCCTTACAAATAGTCATGTAGCGAGAGGACACTTGATTATTGAAGTCTCTGTGTTACTTTACAGTAAGAGAAGGAAGTTTCACATTAACCTGACACAGATGAGTAATCATCTTGATACCATTTCCCAGGTGAATAATTGTCTCGGGAAAAATTGCTAAACATTATCAGTTGTGGTTCAGACAGCCCAGTCGGGATGAGTCAGGTTGTAAGAGCACCTCAAGCTTCTGGGAAGCCAGAAACCTGCCAATGATTAAAGGTAGAAGCCTCCAAAACACATGAGAAACGGGTGCAAGCTGGCTCACTTGCAACAGTCTGTCCATCAATAAGATCAGACAGATTTTGCAGTGCTTTTTCCCCATGTGGTTCTATGAACACCTGAAAAAGACTCGTGTCTCCCCAGCTGACACAGTCATGCCAAACAGCCTCCTTGCGTGAACACAGGTTATGTTGACAGAGGAGGGTGGCTGGCAAGCTATATCATTTGGAGATGAGGTCTTGTTACACCAATAGTCAATCCATTCTGTTGACATGTTAGGTTTGACCTAAGGCACTCTGCTAACATCACTGCTAACAGCACACCTATCCCTCAGAAGTGCTATAATAGAGACTGTAACGTAATGCCATCCTATGTATGACACAGGTTCCCTTACTCTAATATAAGTCAAAAAACATTTATCATACGCATTGATTCATCTCCTTAAAATGGGCAAAATGGTTCATTCATTTTCCTAGGATTCAGTAATACTGATCATTTTCTGTAAGAAAACCTCCACTATTATATTGCCTGTACTTACCGTGAAGGTGGTGAGCACAATTTTCATACAGATTATGCATTTAAGAAACATATAAACCACAAGATCTTCTTATGACACTTTTTCATAGTCACTGTTTTCAGTCTGGTGTAGCATAGGCTTACAAATGATTTTCCTCTTTAGTCAGGAAAAATCACTGTCAGCAAGCAAGTTGCTTAATGTTGTTTACAACATGTCTTCTTAAGGTCAAAATTAACATATGTAATGATCATTTTAAGGAGTAACACTGTGATGCATCAAGCATGAAAGAGGTCAAGAGTAAGTCCATTAATAATGTCATCTTAGCCTTATAGACCTAAAAATATTCAAAATAATCTAGGTTTCAACTGACTCAGTCTCCTTCACAAATTTTTGGGCTAGTACATACATACAAATATATATCAAATGTGTTCCTTCATGAGGTGAATCAGTGCAGAAACATTTTCTGCCTTCCCCTTGTAGAACTGCTTTCCTACTGCAGAGAGTGGGAAAAACAGGGAAAATCAGGGAAATCAGTGTCAGAACTCAGGCACTTGGGTTTGATGCTTGAAGTTTCATGGTATGAATATGTCAGCCTTCAATGGCCTATTTATTTTCCCACAGAAGTTTGCCAAAATTCCCATAGATTTTGCTTGGAGCTGTATTGGTTTCACGTGACTTGCCGAAGAACTCGTTTATTCTTTACAGGTGTCTGTTTTTCATGGGTAATCTTTTCCTATTTCCTTTGAATATTCTCATATGACTACACATCTCCACTACTGTGTAGCAAAGAACCCCATTTAATATAACTACATTTTTGGAAGTGGCTTAGAAGTAGGTTAGCCTGTTTACAAAGTGTTTGCCCACTGTAAGCATGCTTTAAATACCTTGCTTTACCTTACTTAGAAATCCTTTAAACTTCCCTACGCACGTGCAGACAGAAGAGGCTGAACAACACTATGTCTTTTAGATTTAATTGCTGCTTCCTGAACTTACCAACCCATTTCACCGTATAAAAAGTGTTATGGTTGTTGCTGTTGAGGATGTGCTGATCAACTAAACAAACCTTTCATCTGTCAGCTTGGACAGTGTCACACGCATAATGTCCTCTTTATAAACTGGAAGAGCCACAAGCACATTAGAGAGTCAATATACCATGCACTCAACCTTTTCCCAAAGAGGGGTAAGAATCACACCTATTTTTTCTCCAGAGCTGTGTTCAGAGGAGGCATACTCCTTAAAATGGGAGTTTTACAAGGCACCACCCCCAGCCAAGATTGCTGCTGGAAAGGGAGTGGACTGCATGCAGCCACCCAACTAGGCACAAAAAGCATGGCAACTAACAGGGAACAGCCTTCCTTCATGGCATTTCAAGACCTTTTTGCAAAACTGAACTCATCTCGGCAACAGAATTAACTGTGTTTTTATGGTTTCCCTTACATTAGATACATTGGTAGCTCAGGAGCTGCAGTTGAGAAAGACCAGAGTATCTTGGGCAAGTCACAATCAAGCTTCACTACAAACAAAAGCAGAAAACACCAAGTCTCATTCTGAAAGGTACAAAGAGGAAGAGAAATAATTAATTCTCCCCTCCCTTGAGCATACAGTCATTCTAGACTCTAAACTGCAGGATAAAAGGCCTGGTGATAACTCTATTATGACAACAAATTATATGCTTTATCTAAATAGAGGAGAGACATTATAAAATTACGTCATCCTTCCCTTCCCCGCCCTTTTCAGTCTGTTTCCATTGCGCACACTTACATGCACATTTCAGCCACTGAAGTGTTTACAGATGCACTTGAGCTATAGCCCGTTCTATTGATTTAAAGCCCATAGAGTCAAGCAGAACCCAGTTTATTTCACAGGGTAGAAAAGAGAGCGTGACATATTTGCTACGAACACTTCTGAAACCTTGTCACATAAGTTTGGTTGGACTAAATTATCTCAAAGGCCCCTTCCAACTTAGACAATTCTATGATTCTATGCATCAAGAGGTAATGTGGCCCAGGGTCAAACAGAAGTGCATACTAAGGTATCTTTTGGTTTTGTGGTGGTGTTTTGTTTTTTTTTAACTTGATACTGGGAAGCAACAGACAGTTTGTTTGTACATACAGCACCCTATCACTGAGCTGTAAGCTGTATATCTCAGGAAATTCAAGATGCAAGTGCTCCAGGTGGAAAAAAGTATATTTGGAGATGTGTCCATGTTTCTTATAAATTGTTCATTACTCAGAAATCAAGGCAAGGTACCCAACTCAACACCATTTCCTTGTTGCCTGAACCTCATTCATTTTCTTATGAGTTCTCTTTAATACCTCCTGACTAATTTCTGCAAGTGTAGGTGGCATGCAAAATCACAAAACCTGAGACTCTCAAGTACAACAAGGTGTTATTTTCTTCAAACAACTGGCTAACATGCCAAACTGATGCACATTCCCATTGATGCAAGAAAGAAACCTTAGGATATATCCTGAAGTTAGACAGAACTGCATCACTTGAGGGATATTCAACTGAGGTCACAGAAAAGGTGTGCTTATTAATTTCTAATGGACTGGCCAGCATTCCAGTAAAATAGTAATTATGCTTCATTAATATCTCCAACTAATCTCTGGTCCCTTGCAAATAAGGTTAGTAACATCAGTGCATTTGATACCAAGGGACTGATCTCAGTTTGGGTGAACCTTTCTGTTTAAACTGTTAGCAGCCAGACCATCTTTCACTGCCAGAATTAAAAACAAATAAAATAAAATAAAAAAAGCCTGTAGTAAAACACCATCTAGATTATTACTGCCACATAGCATTTTTCATATTTACCTTTCTTGCATCTCGTATCATCTTCCGAATAGTTTCCTTTATGGTGTAAGGTTGTGCTCGTGGTGGATGAAAAAGCAGATCAATATTCGTGCCACCAGAAATTCCAGGCATCAGGTAGGGCCAACCTAAGTCAAGATTTGGAGCTTCCACATCTGATTCAATGGGCCAGTAGGTTCCCGAAGAAGAACTGTCATCAATAGCATGGTTAGAGGAATAAACTGTGTTTTGGGGAAGTTTGTGGACATTGTTCAAAATATAATCAATTTCCTCATCTGCTAGGAACTCTGAGCATCTCTCTTTGGAAAGAAATTCTTTGTAAGCTTCTAAACCTCCTTCAATTAGAGCATCAATAGCTACTCGGTACCATTCCTTGTAATGAGGTTCAATATAGTTGTCTGATCTACATTCATCATGTAAGGATGACAGCAAAGATGAAGTTTCCATTTTCATGTGTACTTTGTATAATGTCTCTTAAACTTCCATTCGTAAGCTCATGAAATGTACCTATAAAGAAAGGAAAATAAGAAAACAATCAGAATATTTGTAGTGATCTATGACATGCAGACAGATATTATTCAAAATACTTTTCTGGTAATATTGGTCTAAGTTTTCCTTTTACTAAAGAACTAGATAAGGAACCTCTTCTACATAAGGCAAAACTAAATGCCTATGAAATTATGTGTTTAAATTTTTCTAATAAAAGCTACAGTGGAACTCTGTATCAGTAACAGCTATACATACCCAATATATGTTCTAATACACTACTGAGGGTTGTGTTTCCAAGGTGCCTTTATAGCAACTGGCAGAGTAGTGTTCAGAAACACTTCAGAAATCAACTATATTTACTACTTTTCAATGCATTAATCTTTCTCTGGAACACACAGCTTTCCTCTGGCTTCTCTGAAATCAGTCATTCATGTCCTTCTCCTTATCTATCTGTTCTCCCATGCTGATCTAATCCATTTGTTGCTCCCAAGCAGGACCAGCCTACCTCATTTCAGTGAGTTATGAGGAACTCCAGAAAGATTTATCCTCCCACATCTGGGATCAAACTCTGAATCAGCAACCTGATGTCTAGTTTCCACCCTGCACATGCCTTCTGTCAACAGGAGCGGCTGCTTTAATCTTTCCTTTTTTTTTTCCCCCTTTTTTTTTTCTTTTATTTTTCCCAAACATTAATAAGTTGTTTACTGCTGATCCTTTATAAACTCATTCTTACCATCTTTTAATTCATTTAACAAGGGCTGAGAGGGTTGGTTGCTGCTGTGGCAATTTGGGATGTAAGACAGAGACAGGACAAATGGCCAATGTTTCTTCTTTCATGTCTGTGCAACGCTACAGGACTTCAGCAACTCCACTGTTTGCCTAAAACCTAAACTGCAATGGATTTCTGTACTGGGCAGATATGCCACAAAAAGAAAAAAAGAAAAAAAAAGAAAAAAGGAAGAAGAAAGATGATGATACATGGTAGCACCATTTCATCTTTCATGGCTATGGCATGAAGTTCAAGAGAAAGGCAGCAGAAGTAGGAAGGACATTCAACAAAGGCAGAATAGTTACAAAAGGCATATACAAAGTATAGCTTGAAAGTTAACACTGGGCTTCCCTACAAGCGTAATCAATATAATCAATTGTGTAGTAGTATAATATTAAAGAATAGTCGTACAGAGCTCCAATTGCATTTGCTGGCATACAAACATAATCCTCTCTTCACAACAAGACCTTTCAGATACTTTTGCAAACAGTGCATTCACGTTCCACTATCTGCTGGGAACAGTTTAAACCTTCCTGAAAGAAACTGTAAATTAGCTATATTAACCTAAAGGAATGAAAATCAAAATCTCTGCACGCTACTGATACCCCAAAGTCCAATTAAATGTTCAATCAAACCAAGATTTCTGAGGAACATGGAAAGTCTGAGGTTAAAAAAGACCAAGAAAGAAAAATCCAGATCTGAGGCTGGCATCAGCATGTCATATGAAATAATTCCATTTGAATCCTGTCTCTCAGCCAAGTAGCAGGGTAGATCTTCCCAGATAGGATTGCTTTCGAGCCGGGGGGAAGGGAGTGTTTCTGGCTGCTTCCAGAGTAGCTCTCTGTGGTGAACTGGAAAGCAGTAAG
Source organism: Thinocorus orbignyianus (assembly GCA_013400375.1). Lineage (NCBI taxonomy): Eukaryota > Metazoa > Chordata > Aves > Ciconiiformes > Thinocoridae > Thinocorus > Thinocorus orbignyianus. The sequence goes on along the minus strand of VXBW01005609.1, from coordinate 89,113 downwards.
CGAAAGGGATCCAATTGCTCTCCCCTGATCAAGAATTACATGTGTTCCTGTGACAGATATTCATGGCTTCATTCTACACTGCTCTCACAGGTAGAAATAAAATGTTATAAAATAGGAGTGATACCATTTCATTTTGCCTAGATGCAGCCACAGCCTGTGGTGTAAGGCAATGGAGAATTGACCAGGCGGTGTAGGCAAAGGTCAAAATCTTACTATATTGTAAAATTAAAACTTTCGCATCAGTGTCCCAAGGAAACCAATCATCTGGAACAGGTTTTCAAGACATTTCAGATGAAGAATGAAAAACCACCGAGAGCATGGAATGCATAGTTACACAGCTGAGTTGTTCTGAAGAGTCTTTAGTAACTTCACTGAGAATCTAATGCACCTCTCTTGTAGGGCCCTCCAGGACAAGAAACTCTATAAATAGTGGTAGTAAAAGTCTTATTATTACTCTTATTTAAGACTAAACGTGATTTTACAAAGGCAAGTGAACGACAGTTCTAAAGTTCTTAATACTATGGAATGGATATACTTCTAAAATAGGAATTTTGCCATTGATTGCATATATACAGTTGACAAGGACATAGTGTTTATTTCAAAAGCTTGTCTAAATCTCTTTTCTCTTTTTCTCACTCTTTCCTTGGAAAATAATATAAGAGAACAGGGCTATACTTAATATGCAAAGCTATGCAATATAAAATATTGAATGTTGTGAACAAATAAAAGGCAAAAAAAATTACATGTGTGTGCTGGCTCACATGCATTTTTTGTTTGGTTCTTTTGATTTGTTTTTGTAATATTTTTTGAATTTTCATTGAAAACAATTAATTAATTACTTCTGCATATGTCAAATGCAGTAATTTATGCTCAGATTTACGCTGAAAGTAAATATATATAAATATACAGTAATCTTGAAAAGGTAAGATTTCTAGTGCAGTGTCTTCCAACCGAAAGTGGTTATTTTACAGTGAACATCTTTGATGTTGACCTTTGATTTACAAGCGCTGTTTATAAAAGAAGCTTAAAGCAGTGCACATTTATTTAAGAAAGTAAATGTAAAATATATCACCATGGAAATAATTCACAGAACAGATGAGAGAAAAGAAAAAATTCTCATTCTGGTTTTTGGAATTAAGCACATCAGCATTTGATGCAGTCATGAGAAGAAATAAAAGAAAGCTCCCAAATTAAAATGATGGCTTCAGGTATATATGACAAAATTTCTAGATATCTGGACACAGGTATTTTCCTCCTTAGAAGTTAAGAGGTGTTTTGTAGGAAATATACCTATGAAACCAATATAATTTTGCAGAGATGCAGGTTTAGACAAAATTCTAAAACAAATTTTTCAGTGTCTTCTTTAACCACGCATAAAGTTTTCCACATAATCGACTCGATTCTTCAAAGATTCTCCTCAGGTCAACAATTCTATGAGCAAGGCTCAGCTCTGGAGGCATCCAGAACTTTAACAGACTTCATGTACATGATCATAAATTTTACTAGCACAAGGAAAGCTGTTCTTCATCCTTTGAGCAATAATCTTAGCTGTTAATCCTACCCCAACGCATCAGTCATCTTCTCTGTTTGGACACAGGGATCCATTACTTAGAATTTTTTTTTTAATGGGCTTACATTGAATATGAACTCCAAATGCAGCTGCTAAGACTGAATCTTACGTTGAAGAACACAAATTCTGAAACCTGCACTGATGTGATGACCTTGTCCTTCTGTTAGCAACACGCTCTTGTCCTTTATAGTACCATCATCAAGAATCCAGCAAGGAGAGAGCTTTATCTTTGAAAGAAAAGTTAATGTGCCTTTTTGAAAAAAGAGAGATTCCCAGCTTCCACAAAACAGATGACAAATGCCCACTGAAGAAAATGATGCAATGTTCTGCAGTGGTTCCAGGAGCACAGTCCTCCAGGCAAGAGCTAAAGACAAATAACTTCCCTGCCCTACTAATATTCTCAGGATTTGAAAAATTTCCTATTCAGCAACTTTGGGGAGCAGCTCTAACCCCAGGCTTGTACAGCCAGTCTTTGGCAAGGCCCTGGCCATGGTGCTCTCCTCGGGATGTTCTTCTTTCTTTCCCAAAGGAAATGTAATTACTTTGACAGTGTCTACACAAAGCTTCAACCTTGACACCTCAGTTCAGATTTCCCCTTTACCACAGGAACATCTTGTCGTAGACCCCTCTCTCAGGTATGGTTTTTGGGGCACCCACCTCAGCACCTCTGACCCGCAGCTCCACTGAGGAGCCTCCCCACTGCTTCAGGGCCTGGTGTGACCAGCCTTTAACAGAATAAACAGGCGTTTTACGACAGCTGCCTTCCACCAACCTTTCTATTAAGGAATTGTATCACGAACAAATAATAATTACCTACAATAACCAGTGACAGGCAATTATTCCACTATAAATCGAATTATAGCATTTTCCATGGATGCAAAGGGCATCAATTTCAAGCGAAAAACACCACCGCGAGCGTTCCTGCTTCTGTTTTCTTTTCTTTTCCTTTCTTTTCTTTTCTCTTTTCTTTCCTTTCCTTTGTTTTTCTTTTCCTTTCTTTTCTTTCCCTTTCTTTTCTTTTTTTTTTTTTTTTTTTTTTGTTGTTTTGTTTTTTGTTTTTTGTTTTTGTTTTTTAAACCAGAAAGTTAACTTTTCGGGCAAAACGGAGGCGACCAGCCCTCAGCCTTGGGGATACCTCCCGTCTGTCACTCACCCCCTCACCCACCCACCTACACCCCCTTCCCCGGCCACGGCAGCGCCCCGACCGGCGTGGGAGCCCGCTCCAGCGGGGGCCGCCCGCCCCGTCTCCCACCTGCGAGACGAAACGGGGAGTGAAAATAGGCTCCCCATTTCGCCATCCCACCCCCCTTCCCCTGGGGGTCCGCACCCGTCGGCGGAGCCGTGGAGGGGGCAGCCCCACTTACCGCGCCGGACGCCCCGCCGTGGGGTCTCGCCTTGCGGAGCCCGACCCGGCTTTGCTTGCGCTGGCGGTGGCGAGTCGAGGCGGCGCAGGGCTCCCGGCAGGTACTTCCCGTGGCTCGGAGGCGCGGTGGGTGTGGAAACCAGTTACAACATGTCAGGACGGTGTCGCACCCCAAGCCCGCCGCCGCCGGAGCGGGGCAAGGGCTTGTCTGAACTGGGGAAGCCCGGCCCTTGCGCCAAGAAGCCAAGGGCAGAGCCTGCTCAGGGGCGCGGCGGGGACCCGGACCGCCCTGCCCGTCGGGGGGGCAGGCCGGCAGCCCCGGTCCCAGCCCCAGCCGCGGTCCCAGCTCCTCCACCCCCTGCCGCAGCCCCGGTCCCAGCCCCAGCCCTGGTCCCAGCCACAGAGCCGGTCCCAGCCTCTCCAGCCCCGGTCACTGCCACAGCCCCGGTCCCAGTCCCAGCCCCGTTCCCAGTTCCTCCAGCCCCGGTCCCGTCCCCGCTGGGGCTGTTGGTGGTGGAGGAGGCACCCTGGAAGCCGGGTGTGCGTGTGCGTGGGAGATAAAAACTCAAAGTCAACATCGGCTCGAAGAAAAAAAAAAAAAACAAACAAAAAAAACCCACAAACCCATCAGCCTCCAGTCACGGTTTCCAGATTAACTACGGGGGAGCGAGTCGTGGCGAGGGAGCAGTACCTGTCTGAGACCTTTAAATTCTGTTACGTAGATGAGCACGCTTGCTTTCTGCAGCTCAGTTACTTCCAAATGTTCTTCTTTTGCTCCCAATGGCTCACAGAAAAGAAATGGACCCACTGGCAGAGCCCCCCATCCTGTTTGCCATGCTGACCAGGCCTTCCCTCAGCCATATTCCTCCTCAGTTGCCCGCAGGCTGGGCATGCCAAGGCATCAGTCTAGCTTTTGGAAACTTTTGGGAGCCCCCTCTGAAAGGCTCTTCCAAAACACTTCTTAGGAGGATGACACAACTGCCAACAGATCAGCACGCCACACGTGTGCGTGGCTGAAGCGCACCAAGGCTTGAGCACACCGAGTTCTGTCAGTTTAAGTTAATGGCAAATAGAGAGAAAACCTTTTGTAGGCTTTCTTCATATCATACCCTGTGGTGCATAACTGTGGGCAGCTATTTCGTGAGCCATTTAAGACAATGCAGTGTAATGCTGATAATTAGGCTTCATCAGCAATAATTCATCCAGTCTGACTTTAAGCGCAAACTGTTTCTAACCGTTACTGCCCAATAGTAAGTGCAGGATGAATCCTGTATCTGAAGCCAAGTATGGTTCTACTGTGACTTCTTTTAGACAGTTCTCTGGGGGGAAAAAAAAGAAGTAAAAATACACAACATGTATACAACAATATATGTATATAGAACTGTAAGTCTGCAGTGACTTTCTGTACGTCTAATTCAGGTAATGGAATGCACTAGAGGAAATAGTTGGTGTCTGTATACTCATGGACCACCCTTTACAGACACAGGATCACCTGGATTGAATTATTAGACTCTTCTCACACCTGAAAAAGAATTTCGCTGGTTTTCATAAAAAATAAAGGGGGGAAAAGTGCTGTAAAACAAGCAACTTTTTACATGTACTTAGTACTTTCTACTTACTTAGTATACCACACTTTTTATCCCATGAAAATGTGTGGTCAGGAAGGAGAATATGTTTCCATGGAAATGTGTCCATAAAAAGGTGGGGTCATGTAAATTTTTAAAAGGGCAGATCTATATTCTAAAATTATTTTTTTAAAGGTAGGAAGATAGATGGATGATCACAAAAGCACTTTCAATCTGGACTGAATTGGTTGGACTTTATTACTTAAAGTTTACAACTATCACTGGGTCTTTCTATTCTCTAAAAGTGAGCATTTGAGTACCAGCTTAGCATAAACAAAAAGCTGTAATGAGACCAGTAATAGCTTTCTAAATAAGGAAATCTACATGAAAAAAAAAGGACCTGTTTGGTTTTGGTTTGGTTTGGTTTGGGTTTTTTTTTTGCTACATTAGTATCTGTACAAGAAGAGTTTTTTCTATGCATTCACAGTGCCAGCTCAGTGGGAAATCGATCCGATACTTAAGGAACACACGCACACACATACAATACAAGTGAACAATACAGTCTATAACAGCAACAACATGAGTAATAATAAGGCATCATTATTGCTGTTGTTACAAAGAAGAATGATGCACTCTTTAAATAGCTGGCACACCGTGCCAACTTTAGAGTTAATGGGTAAACAAAGCGAGGAGAAGAAACAAACAACAGATCTTTTTAAATACTAAGAAAGCTCTTGCATAGAAGATAGAAAAATGGAATGGGAAATTATGTTGGATATTATTCTACACACTTGGGGGCTCCCTGAGTTTATCAACTGAAGCCCTCCAGTAGCTATGCCAGATCAGATATTTCATAAAACTGAGCTTGGATAACATGTTTTGGAAACCAGCTATCCATAGTCAACTGTCAAAATAAAGAACACTTTTACTCTGCAGGAAGTAAACTTCTGGTGGTGTAGCTGCAGGAGGCAGTGGAGGTAGATGGTATGAGCAAGCTCAATAAGCGGTAAGACAAATTCTTCAACAACAGGTGTAAAATCGAATTATAAAAGGATGAGGCAGGCGTGTGCCCTTCAGCATCCTTGCTCCTTGAGTTGTGGAGCTGCAGCAGTTTGAGGGGAATGATCAGGCTCTTATTTGCCTACACAGCCTTTCCTTTTACCGTTGGAAACGTAACATTGGGCAGGACCAGCTGAATCATCTTGTCGATTGGAATCTTTTTATTGGACTCCCACTGATTCATGAAGACTCAAAACTACAAAACCAGTTCTTATTGTAGACATGGCTTGTTCATGGGCAAACAGAATCAACTCCATAAGTTTGATACTGCCATCTTGAGAATGTAATCAGAAAGAAGACTGATTGTCCTAAGTGACCTGGGTACTCGGGTGATGGTCGTCTCTGTGACTTCCATCAGTTTCCAGTTGTCAGTTCTGAGACTTTTTTTTTTTTATTGACAGATGGTCTTGACACATATGGGTCTAACTGAATGCAAGCAGAAGACAAAAGATTGTTATCACATATACAATGATGCTAGGCCATAAGTTTATGATATGAATAATTATTAAGGATAAATATTTATATGACTGATACTTACATTCCTGCTGCATCCTTACTGAGATTTAATTTAGATTTATGAAAGGGGACATTGATTTTGAAGCAAAGGGTGTTTATACGATTCATGACATCTATGAGTTGAGCTTTATTAGATTTTAAATAGATGAAGGAAGAGTACAGTCCCAAAGACTCATACTATTTACAAATCAAAGGCCATCTCATCTAAGCATAAGCACAGAGACTTCACACACTACTCTTAGCATTAGAGGAAATGTGCTATTACAGATATGGATATAAAAGGAGCTACACTGCTTTATGCAAAGCTTGATGAGAAGTGATATGAAATACTCAAATTTTATAAAGTAGCAGAGAGAAAAATGACACAGAACAGTACAAATTAGTATGGAAAAGCAGGTGTCCTACTCTTGGTACACGCTTTTTCAAATTAACTAACTGTAACCTACTCTATGTGTATATATATTCTTAAATCTGAGTTACATTAATTTAGTAATACTGACATAATGGCAATACTGGGGAATGCCCACACACTGATTAATTTACCAATTACTCCCACAGTTTCTATCAAGAACTAGCCAGTAGCCGAAATACAAAGAACTAAAGTCAACATCTTTCACATATGTGGTGGCCTGGGTATATATGCTATATACTATATGGTAGATTTTTGTCCTGCATCAGGCCCTGTGTCAAAGCCTTGTGCAAACCTACTTTAATGACTTCAGGATGTTCAACTGTAAAAAGAATTTGAGGGTTTCCTTTAAGGAATATATGGTAAGAGATGAATTATATTATGCAAAATACATTTTTGAGACACAAGAAAATAATAAAAATTAACCGATCTTTATTTTCACCTGCTAACACATATAACTTAGAGATAGGGTAAAAGAACAAGGTGAAAGGGATGGTTGAAAGTGAAGAACAGCTTCCACCTGAGGAAGAAGCATTCAGACTGGGACTGCAGGTTGGGAATGCAGTTGGTGCTTTAGGCTGCCTGATGTGGTTTGTCACATACATGTAGCTCTGCTGTAAAACAGGGCTGGATACTGGGACGGAAACTCCTCTGCTCTAATAGGAAGGCAACATCTCTGGTTCAGGAGGCTCTGAGACAAGAAGTTCCAAACTGAAGGAGGATGACAAAGTATTCCCTACCCCTATGCTTTGTTCCTCTTCACCATGTCTTCACACGCTGCTAGTTATGGAAAGACAGATACAGGGCTACAAGGACCTTTGCTCTGACTTCCTAGAGCTGTTCTTGTATTCCTTCAGAGCATGCTAAAGCCCATACATTAAAAAGGGGGAGGAGTACAGTTTCCTTACTTGAGATCAACTTCCCTCTGGGTCAGAGAGGCAGCTCCTTTTGTGCTTCCATCCCAGCCCCTCAGGAAGGATGTCTGCACAGCTAGCAGCAGGTAGCCCAGTTTCTCTGTTTTCTTCATGGCACAGTTGGGTACCTTCTTCAAGCTTATATAAACTTTCATATTTTCTGAGATCTTCTGCGATTTTATGTGTCCTTGTGATCCAGACTCAGTCTTGGAAAGCTTTTTGCCCCAGTGGTATCCATGTGGTTGTTGTAACTCCCAAAATATATATCTCAGGCTGACTCTTGTAATGATTTTTTTATTTTCTCACTTGCCTTTACTTTAACATCCACCTTTACCTTACTCTGGAAATAGTAGTTACTGTACTACTGCTACTACAAGTAGGTGGTAATAAAAAATTGACCAGAAAATAAAGCAAACAAATAAATACATCGATTTTTCCAGTTGGTTGAGAACCTCTCATGTCTTGCTCTCCACCTCCCAGGAAACTAAACTTTCTGGACTATCTTTCATATTGGGCTTAACCTGTACTTCTCATCACATCTTCCCAAGGACTGATGCACTGCTGGAGTATGAATGGCAACATCTTAAACATGTATTTTGTGATCCTGATTTCAGAGCTTAAGGCTTTAAGAGATAAGGGATGATTATACTTTTCTCTTGAAGCAAGACATGCTTTAGGGTAATGCAGAGATCAATAATGAAAATTTTATATTAATATAGTAAAAGGTAAACTTACACAGTATTTTGTAGAATAAATATTTTTAATATTATAGAAACTATTATATACAACTTTGCATTATGCATAAGTAAGAACCAAATTATTAAAAGCTAACCTTCAACCTAGGATACACCAGTTTGGCCAAGATTTTGAGTACATCGAAGTCAATTTTCGTGTTGATTCTGAAAAATATCTTTTCCTGTTTGAGTTCTGTCTCCTCAGCATAGACTCCATGAGTATTTGGTTCTCTATAGGAAGACAGAACATTTCCCTTACAGCACGGCAAGCTGTCTGCTGTTGTTCGATATTAATTTTTTAATGAACTGCAGACCCAAGTCCTGGGCCAGGGACCTGAAACAAGTACGCTGAGCTCATGCGCATGTACAGCAGTAAGGATCTTCTGGTCAAAAGGAGAATTCCTATTTCCTAGGTTGCTTCTGACTGAGAAGAAAGGTGAGCCCTGTAAATAAATGCATAGAAAGAGAAAACCAGAGGGCTAGGGAGAACAAATTGTTGCTTGTTTTGCACACGGTTTCTTTTCAAAGCTGTTACCACTTTGACAGGCCTGTGTTGGCACTTACAAGGACCCACTTTTGGCCCAGTGTTCACCTCTCTGCTTGGAGGTGAGGTTGGCAAAAGGATGAAAGGTCTTTGTCTCTTTCCAATCCCAGAAGTGCCTGAAGCTAGTTTTCCTCCTAGTGCTGGTTGCAATGGGTGCTTGGAGCCTTCAGTGATACCTTAGTGTTTACTTGGGTGCTTGTGGTCCTAATGAACCCAAGCTATCTTTCTTGTAACTTTTTTCTAATCCTAAAATTTGGGAAGGATTAAAGGTTTCACAATGACTTTGGGAGGTTTCTGGCAATCAATAATAATACTGGCAGAAGGAGAGGGAAAAAGAAACCGGGGAACAGAGCAAATTCTACCACATAACAAAGTCACAAAAGTCTCAGCAGCATAGAAATTTATATTAATGTTTCAAAGCACCAATGACATTATAAGTCTGAATGCAGCTGCTAGAGATGGCAGGCTTATTCTTTTCTGAGTAGATTAATGAACTGTCAATGAAATTATAGCCAAGGAAGTTATCAATGGTATAAGCTGTAAATAAGTTCTGAAAACAATCCGTCTTTAAAGGCAGGGTTTTCTTGACTGTCTACATACCTGTCCAGAAAGCACGACTGACCTGTGACTGGGGATTGTTTATTGGCTGAATAATACAAAGCAGATGCAGGATTCCATATGTGCTCAGCAAATCATTTCCCATTAATTTGGCTACAGTCTGTGAAGTTTTTAATTTATATATGCAGTTAATTAAACAAGCATAATTTACTCTGCATTTATCAAGCTGTCTTCAGAATTAATGTAGAAGTAGTGTTACTGTGACCATGATACAGTAAGGATATAGATGACAGAGTTTTAAGTAGATGTAATGTCTTCAATCAAATCAGCTAATGCTGTTTTGAAAAGCAGACAAGTTTATGGATGCTCAAGATTCCCTAGATCTGAAACACATGCAGCAAACTTCAAATCAAAATACGTATTGTGAATGATTGTTCTGAGATGAATTGGAGATCTCTCAAGTATAGAAGAGAAAGAACATACAAATGCAAAACTAGCTATCGTAGGTCCATCTAAATCAACATGTCTCTGACAGTAAGTGGCTAGAACAAAATATTTGTGCAAGTTCATAGTCTCACCTCTTCAGCTGCCAGCTCTTTCAGAGGCATATGCCAGTTGGGAATGATAAATAAGGTATGCTGAAAGCCCAAACCTAACTGAAATCCCAAGTAGAGAAAAGACAGTCACTTGTTTCAATGCATGTTTTTAAAAGCTCTTGCTGTGAGGTTGTGGGAGAAAGGAGAAACGTTGTGATGGCACTTAAGGCAGCACTCTCTGTGACAATGAGACAACAAGATGCAACAATCACAAGTTGCAGCAATGGAATTTCTAAATGGCTCTGGAAAAATTCCTCTCTGGGCGGGTGATTAAGCACTGGGATGTGCTTCCTGGACAGCATGGGGTGTCCACCTCCATGGAGATTTTCAAAACATTACTGGACAAGACCTTGGCCTTCCTCTTCTCATTTTTCAGTTAGACTAGCTTGAAGCAGGAGATTGGTCTAGATGACTTCCAGAAACCTTTTCCAATTGAATACTTCTGTGATATTGCATTCTGTACTTACTCTCCTTCCTATAACACCTGTAATTCTGACAGTTCACTCCACCCACCAGAATCTCACTAAAATGCATTTTTCCTTTCTAGTACTCTCTCCATTGTGTGTTAGATTATAGTCCCCGGTCTTTAATTGGAATTATGTGATGATCACCAAAATTTTGATTTTACAAGCTTAAGAGTTTTATATTATCAACACAGAGCACTGTAGGAGTTACCTCTAGGAAACTAAGGGGTTTGCCAGTTCATAAGAGAAGCACCTGAGAAATAGTGAGAAGTATTATCTTGAGATTATGGAATAATGTTATTGGGTGATTGTGCCTGCCAGTATTACCAGCTATGGAATAACATATTTTTCTGCTACTTAAATTGGCTTTGGAGTTAAAACAGCAAGAGTAATGAATATCCTTTACTTCCAGCACTGCTGGAAGTTAGCTCTGTTAATGTCCTTAAGGTCTGTCTTGAAATCCTGAAGCCCAGAAATATATATTATTTTTAAATACAAGTTTAGATCTGAAACCATAATTCCATGATGCTATATGGATTCCTTATGTGTGGAGTACACATAATTATCACTTCTGAAACTGCAAGTCAAGCAAAATGAACACTGTGAGAATTTACTGGTTATTAGTGGACCATCTCATGTCAGAGAGAAATTTTGTCAACTGTTAATGAACAAACAAACTGAAAAATTTATGTAATTTATCAATAATACAAACCTCAAATTATGTGAAATATATATATAATATAAACATAAACCATAAAATTATGTTAAATAATTTAACACTTTGAGTCCTCTGTGATATTTGTTGGCTAATCTGAAATAGTTAAGTTCCTGAACAGTATCTTAGGCAAAACATACTCATAAATTCAAACATTTGTGGATTCTCTCCATTCCCTTCAGCTATCTGAAATGGAAAATTGTTAGCCGGTATGATAAAGACCCAAAAGTGGATTTGAGCTATCAGTTTATGTTTACCAGCTATGAGACGTCATGTGCCTGCAACTAATTTTGATCAAACAAATACATTGACATTTAAGTGGCAATCCTAATCTGATACTTAATTAGTAAACAAGTAGGGGCAATTCAACTCAGGACAAAAAATGCAGAGACCAAGGAGTAAAACTCAGTAAAAGTGGCTGGGTTATGAACATGAAAATTGGCAGTTGCCCTTTCCAAGAATTCAACTTGTTTTAAAACGAAATCAATTATACCGGAAAACAAAATTAAAAAAAAAAAAAAAAGTGAAGGTAGAAAGTATCTATAGTTCATTCATGCTGAACTATGAACGTATGGCAAGCTAGAATGAGACGGGCTGTCATAAAAAACTAAGGCACCCTAAAAACCTTCTCAAAATAAAGTAAATGTTATCCTTTCTTTTTTTTTTGTCAAAGCCTAAGCAACTTCTGAACAATTTCAGCTCTAACAAGGAACTTTGATGACTAACACAGGACCTCAGGCACCCGTGTTGAAAATTGCTCATCAACTAAGCCCTTCTCAACTGTTATTTAAAGTTACTCCACAGGGTCTTACTTTTCCATTTTTAAGCTCCAAGGTGCCTGTTGTTCTGTGCCTGTGTCTACACAGATCTTGGCCCCTCTGGGCACCTTCACACCTAACGTAGAAGTCTAATCAACATCCAGAAGCTTTGAATTCCTCCTCTTGCATCCCATGTGATGCTCAGATCAGAAGAGTTTAAGGTACTTAAGTCCTCTGTTGGATCTAGTTCGCTCAGCTATATTTCAATTTCCATTTACTGTAATTTGCAGTGAAATGAAAAAAGATTCTCCCGGTTTAATTTTCTTCAATCAGCTTTAGTTCAGGCCCTTAATAAACTGCAAAAATCTCAGCAGAGACACAAACATAGCACATCAGAGAAGACTGGTGCACAAACTGCAGTGAGTAAGGAAGGCTTCCGGTGACCTCAGAAACATGCAGGACTGGTGACCTTCTACATCATGAGCTAGCAACTTGTCCACACCCACAGGAAGAACAACAACTGCAAGGTCATGTCCACTTGTTATTATGCATATCCTAGCAGTAAGAAGCAAGAAGAGAGTGGTGGAGTTAGAAAACAAGTAAACAACCCTTACATTTTGATCAATACCCTCCAAATTGGCAGTAACATTTATGCATTTTATCACTATATTATCCATAGCAGAAACAGAATTTTTGTGAAGGAGGTTTGTAATGAATCATGGTCTGAATTGGGGGACCTACATTAAAAGTAACACAGAAATATCAATGCAAGTAATTGAAGATGTGATAAGAACAAAAGTGTTCCTTGAGAGCTGTTTTATTGGCAAATGATTTAAGTCTCATGTGTAATCTCCCTTATCCCTCACCTACTGTTGTAACATACCTTTTTAGCAATGTAGTTTTTACTGTCAGAATTTTGTCTCTATCCTTGTTGTCACTCGGTTTCCCAATAAAGCCTCCTATTCATGAAAAAAACTAAACGTTCATTTTCCTCTCCCTTGTGGGTTTTTATATTATTTTTGAGGGATATTCCTCCATTGCCTAATAAAGTTCAAAAATTCACATAGCACTGAGGCTTTTTACCTTACTTATAAGTTTTGATTTGATTTAGCTTCAGATTGGGCATTGCAGAAAGCCAGATACAACAAGCATCAGTGATATTTATGGTGAGAAGTGCTTGAGTGACTACGTGTTTGACTGAATTCTTCTTACTAGATGGAAAATAGCACAGTGGAGATCATCATGTTGTCATCTTATACATAGGAGTCACATTATCCCTAGAAGAAGTTTGGAGAGATTTATGAAAATGCCTGTCCGTAAGGGTGATCTTGGCCCTTCGGACTGGAAATATAAAGATAGGGAGAAAGGAGATTCATACTGGTTTTAAATCTGTGTGGTGTAAAATTAAAGTTCAAATTCAGTGTTATAATTCATAGCAGCTACCGGAATGGTTTTCGTTAGCAAGTACATTCTGGACATGCATTAACCAGAATGCTGAGAAATGCATAGGAATGTCTGGCAACTTTGAGGAGACCTGTCACATGGAAACTAAGTGATTACTCCAGTGAATTACTGGCAAAGTAGTAAATGGAAATATGTATGATTGAAATACAGCTGAAGATGCAAATAATCCATACGGAGCTTAAAATATTCAGGATGGCGTTTGAAATGTTCGGATCAGCAAATTTAACACAAAAGTGAGGTGCATTGCACATGTATTGAAAAGGAAGGGGGAGAAGAGAAATTATATGATAGTGATGGTTTATTTCATAAGAAAAAATAATTAATTTATTCATGGAACTAAATGAACACATTTGTCCGGAATATGCTGGTGCTCATACTTGGAATATAATTATTCTTAAAATTAACATTAGTTCTTAAGAGGAGAAACAAAAGCTGTAATACAGGAATTATTGTAGTGAATTACAGCTGATATTTTTGTGATTTGTTTACACTGGGCAGCTTTATATTTCAGATATTGCACCCTGATTGTAATGGAATTTCTGAGATATTAAATGACATTTAATGCTAGTAAACGTATTTAAGTCTGAATGCATATGTCGTACAGACCACACTAGGTACACTTAAATACACTGAAAACCATATTCCAGTCAATATAGATCTTATTTCTTGTCCTTCATCATTTTATCTGTAACCCCACCAAGTTTTGGCTAAGCCTTGCCAATAGTATATGAAACAGCTGATACAATTAATTCCGTTCCTTTTCCCTCAGAAGGAGAGTTGTTTACATTTTGCATGGCTTGGTTTTGTAGGATTTTTCCCAGGAAGAGTTGGGGGATTTAAAAACCAAGCAAACAAATAAAGCAAACGAACAAAAAGCTGGTGTGTTTTTACTAGAAAATTTAAGACTGAAGAGACATGCTTTGTATCTGAAATGCAAATTGCTAAACATTCAATGGTTACTATTTTCTATCCAAAACTTACAGTTCCTGGAATGACCTACAAAAATTCCTTCTCTTGGAGACTCACTATACCCTTTGGCAGAAAGTTGGACTGTTTTGCACATACATTCAAAAGAGGGTTTTATTGAAAAACATATTTAAAACTTTTTTTAATACCAGTTGGATTTTTTTTTAATGAAAGGTGTTATTTTAATAAAATATCAGAAGTCTTTTTCCATTCTTTAATTGATTCTACCTACTTTGTGCATTGTGCAATTTAATGAACTGCTAACCTTCCTGATAAGTTTTTGCTAGCATCAATGAAAACAATAAATTATTTTATCATAATGTAAAAATACTTACAAAGGAATCAGAGATACATGATAAAGACAAAAAGGACAGTGAAAGTATTTTTAATTGCGTTGTGTACAAAAACTGGAACTTTCACACTTTTTAAACTATTTTGTTCAAGCAATAAACTCTTTGTGTAATTAAAATAGACTTGCCTTCAGGGAGAAACCATAGGAAAACAATGATGAGAATTACAAAATCAGCTGCTTAAAATGTGAGAAATATATAAATAAAGGCTTCCTGTGCAAGTTTCATTCTGTCCCTTTTTTTTATACACATTATCAAACAGCTTTTCATTATGTGATTGTAAAGATATTGGGGTTTTTTCCCCCTTTGGGAAATCCTACCTTTTTCAATAAAGCAATAGTTACTCCATATTTCTGCTTCCTTCAATATTTGATATCAGATATTACTCAACGTCCAAGAGACAAATCCTGCATCAAATGTAAAATTTACTAATATCTTCATAGATGCTTGTGCTGTGCTATCACCATAGCATTTGAATGCTTCATGAAATTAGCTAAGCTATGGTTTCCTCCAAAATTAAGCGCCACTCTTATCCTCATTTTAGAAGTGGGAAATTGAGACACATAGAGATTAAGGTCAGAGTTGTCAAAAGCATCCCCTAATTTTGGGTGCTCAACTTGAGATATCTCATGCTTCATTTTCAAAGCATGTAATATTTTATCACACTTTTTATCTTCAAAGCACAGCTTTAATCAACTTCAAGTGCATCGACTTTAAGAATAGCATTGTGCCTGTGTCTCAGCATGGAGAGACTGAGATTGATGTTTAGCAAATGGATTTATAGCTCTGCATCTAAGAGATGAGTGTCACAAATATGCCTTGCCAGAAGAGGAAAATGATGCTTCATTTCTGTTCTAGGCTCTGGAAGGGAGTGTGCTTTGATAGCTTTGGGCACATATTTGTCTGTATGGAATGGCTTATAGAGATGCTAAGCTAGTGCCACTTGAGCTGAAAAGTCCACATGATACTATGCATATTAAGATATACGAGTACAGATTCTGTGCTATTAGATAAATGATATCTTTATATTGGCATGGTGACACATCTCTAGTAACAAGTCCTAATTTTCAGATGGATGAATTAGCTCACATACAGGAACTTCATGGCAATAGTTACCTTGCTTTGGAGCCATCTAACTCATCTCACTCCACTAACTCTGTAGGCTGCCTATAGAAATGCCAGTGCCTGCTCTACCTAATCATGACTGATGCCACTCTGTTGCTTCCGTTTTGTCCCAGCAGCATGCCTCTTGGTTTCCCATCATCCCCAGAACTCGTGCCCATCTACCATTACAGGTGATCAGTGTCCTGTCAAGTTTTTCTTCTCTTGGGGTGCCTTATTTTGTTCTGGTCTGAGTTTTCCACAAGTGGCTTCTTGCTCCAGTCATGTACAGCAATCAAGTCCAGACACAATTCTCCCTCTACCTTCTCTCCCATTCATTCCTTCTGCCCATTCCTTCTGTCTCTTAACACCAACTCCTTCCCATTGCTGTTCCGAAAGAGCCCGTGTGCTTCTACTCGCAACTCCCTCTTGTTGACCTTCCAGCTGGCCAGCTGACATGTGAGTTTGGGTTCATCCTGCAGCTGCAGCCTCCTCAGAGCTACCGCATCATGGGAAGCACAGGCAGGTATGTTTGTCTGCTGGACAGTGCAAGAACACAGATGGGAAGGTAAGAATGATAAACAAGAGAGATATCTAAGGGAAGAGATTCCAACCAACCAGTTAACGTTTGGCAAAGTTGGAAGCAACTTTCCAGGGGAGATGCCAGTCAGCAATATATGTACTCAGAGATGTCTGTGAGATCTCTAAGGGAGACTTTAGAATCATACAAGCATTTGAACGACTGACTCAACCATGGTGTCTCATACTTAAGCCCTTTATTTTTGGTGTTGAAAATATCAGCTGTGAGAGCAGAACCTGTAGATAACAGGGCTCCCTAGGTAGTCTGCAAGCTGACACTGAGATGATGTATGAAAATTTCCTATTTTCCGTGAATCAAAATCAAGTTCTCTTATTTTCTTATGAATGACTCTTTAGAGTAATTTTCTTACAACTCTTATTTTTTAATGGACGTATCTCCTATGTAAGGCTCCTTACATATGTCCCATGCAAGGCTCCATCTTACACAATAACCTCAGCTCCTTTCTCAAGACCACTGTCATGGCAAGATCAGCATGTGCTTTTGCCTGACTAACCTGGCCATTCAGACAGGGAAGTGGAGCACAAAGGAGGCTTTTGCTCAGGATGAGTATTAAGCTGTGTTCCTTTTCCCCCACTGGAACCAATTTTAATGAAATCCACAGCAATTCAGTAAGGTGTTACCTGCAGTTGGCCAATGAATTAAATGTAGGAGTAGAAAGGGGATGAAGACATCAGATGGACTAACAGACAGAAAAATCACAGTTAGACAGTTCTTAAGTAAAATTGGCTCAATAGGTAGTTCAGACTAAAACTACATCACTAAAGAAAATAGACAAAAGATTTTAATGAAATTATTTTTTCAACTGTTATGTCTAAGTTACCAACCTTTGAGGAAATAATGCCAATATTTTTGGAAGATACTTGCTGGCATCTGTGTTTACAGTAGTAAAGTGTAATCACACTAAGGAATGGGAAATTTGCTAATGGAAAGGGAAAAAAGCCAAGAAGATGTCTCAATCAGTTTTGTTTTGTTTTTTTTTTTTTTTAACTTGAAGCAGTGTATCAGGAAATCCCTGCTAAGGAACATTCTTTCTGAACAAATTAGTATGGAGCTTAAGAACAATGCCTATATTTTAATGTTTTTGTGTCCTTTCATGGAAACCAAAGTAACTGATCTGAAAGAAGATGATCTGTTGATAACTATTGACCCAACGTACATCTAGTCTAAGCTTAAATTGAGACAGACATCCTGAATTAGGTTAGCACCTGAACAGCCTCAATTATTTTGAGATATGAACACCTCACTGCTATGAAAGACACTCATACTTTTGCAGCTTTTATGATTTGCCTGGAAGCAGTCTCCTGTTTGGCAGCTTAATTCACAGAAAAGTTGTTGCTACAAGGAAAAGTGATAGAAACATATTCTTGTAACTGAAAACATCACCAAGGAAAAGCTTTTTCCCTCTTGAATGAAGGAAGAATGCAGGCTTGAGTTAAAGTATGTTCATTCAGTTATGAGCTTCTTTATTTCCTCTTAAGAGAAACAGTTTCTGTATAAAGCCCTGTGTCATCTTACTATAGTGCTTTAAAAAAATTTTGGTTTATCATCTTCAGGTGTTAACAGTATTGCTTTCTTTTATTTTCCTTACATTTCTTTTTTTTAGGGTTCTGTACTTCCCTGCACTAGTAGCCATATTAAACATCTGCCATTCTTATGTCTTACTATTCTGTATATTTTACATTCATATATAATCTCTTTTAGATGGATGAACGTGCATTTTGTATCTTTCTTTCTCATTTTATTTAACTTACATGCACTTTCCTTCAGATTTAGTATATTTTGCATGCCTATTTTTGACATAAACCTTTCACACAATTTGTCATTCTTTCTGTCTTTGCAACACAGCATTAAATAGCTGCATAAAATAATCCTCCTTTTATTTGTTCCTCCTCTGGAATACCATTGACTACATGGTGCTATTGGTGCTGCCCAGGACAGGGGATATACTGAAGCACAACACCTCAGGAGAAGAAGTAGGAAGGACTGTTGCCAGCTTTCAAGGACTGTTGTTCTCTGACTCCACTGCTACATCCTTTATTCAGAGTACAGCTTAGTTTTCTTGTGTGAGAAAATGTCACTATGACATGACATTTAGGAAAGATTAAACCAAGCTTTTCTTTACATCTTTCCACATCTCAGTTTAGGATCTGTAGTAAATTGGATTAATAATAGAGTAGCTCCAATATGACTGAAAGTTAACTGCAGTGTTTGTTTGACCTAATGTAGACCATGTGAGGTTGATTCCTATCCCCAGCTCCCTGTCCTCCTGCATGCGGATGCGCAGGAGGGATGGGAGGATGATCCCTAAAAAAGCTGGGGGTGGTACTTTTTGCATGTGTATCCTATGGTATCTATCCCTTTTATATGTTTTTAAATTATGAGTGGATAAGCCTGCGTGATACGCAACCAGCTTTTAGTGCACTGCTCCGTAGCATAGAATCATAGAATCATAGAATAGTTAGAGTTAGAAGGGATCTTAAAGATCATCAAGTTCCAACCCCCCTGCCATGGGCAGGGACACCTCCCCCTAGAGCAGGTTGCTCCAAGCCCCATCCAGCCTGGCCTTAAACACTTCCAGGGATGGGGCATCAACAACTTCCCTGGGCAACCTGTTCCAGTGCCTCACCACCCTCACAGTAAAGAACTTCTTCCTAATATAAGCATCCTATGGGATTGCTTTTATCATAGCTATTATTCAATGTTAAGGTAAACCCATTCTTGGAACTGATAAGAAACAGTGATATTATTACTATACTAATACTCATATCTGAGTGGTTGCACAACAGGGGTGTGTTTTTTTTCTCTGACAGTACTAAGGATTTGGCCAAACTTGCTCCCAGCTCTAATTCAGCATCCAGTGCAGGAAGGATTAGTAAAAATGAAGTGTTATACTACGTAGTCCAGAGTTATTTCTTGGATTGTTTTTAAAATACATGAAAAATGTGTGTTTAGTGGCTGTTTCCTATGAAATCTTTTACAACCATCAGAGCTACCTTGATGCTTTGATGGGGTCAGAAGCCCCGATACTGTCCAGGATGTTGACAGGTATGACATGCTGGAAGTTGGAGTTTGTTTCTGGAATATTAAGTTGTTGGAACCCAGCACTGGTCTGTTCTTAGTATTTTTGCCCCAAAATGGTAATCTGTAAATGAGGCAGAACTTAAAAAAAGATTTAGAGCCAACAGAGCCACATCTATGCCATGGTTTGCTCTCAGCCCTGGAGATCTGAATTGATTTTTGCAATTCAGGCTTTTTGACAGGGCTTACGTAGAATGATGAGGATTTAGTTTCTACATGAACGATTCCCTCTCTGTGTCAGCTACTTTAAATTCCTGCACTTGGGTCTGGCCTCTGAGATATGCTGTGTCACAGGTTTATGTAATTAAAATAAGCCTATGCAGTTTTATAGATGTACGATGCCATTGCATTCTTAATGTGGTGGCAGAAAGCTTATTTTACCTCCAACTTTGTGTTGCTGACAGGTTGTGATGTTTAGCTTTGTGTATTCCAGTTTTCTGCCCGGCTGCTTCAAATAACATAATTCATCAGTAGCAACCGATGATCTCCATCAATGAGTAAATAGCTCTGAACCTGTGTGGAAGTGTCAGCAAATAACAGGTGGTACTATATTCAGTCACTAAGGCTTTGACCATTGTCTGTGTAGCCCTTGTCCTATTGTCAAATGAACTCTTCAGGAATTCAGCAGTTTTGGAAAATAGTTGAAATTCTCTGTGCATGTGAAAAGAAGAGAGACCTTTTTTCCCAGTTCAGGCAGATACTTTGATCTACACGAGAACCAGTAAAAGCTAAAATAGAGATGCTATTAAAAGGGACTTCAAATATCACAGAGGTCTTTTACATTTACTCATAGATCTGCTTGTGTTGATTTTGCAGTGTTGAAACTCTGATTGGTTATTATTTTGAAAATATAAAATTTTGAGATCAGTTCATTGTTGGGACCTTTTAGTTTTCTCAGTTCTTACACAGTCACAAGGAAATAGTCGATATTACCTACCCAAGCAAGATGAACACTGTTATTAACTTCAAATGAAGTCAACAGGAATAAGTGTTATTCTTAAGAGTACAGATTTGTGAAACTTTGTTCTAATTGACTATGATGGTGTAATAATGATCAGACACACTGGTATTTGATAAATAGATCAAATGCTGTATGGAATTTAATTTAGCTATTCACTGTATGTTATTGTCTGTCATTCTGTAGCTGGCATCAAGCTGAAATTAAAAACATTAATCTCACCAAATCAGTGCATCGTGTCTTGTGGCTGCCTGCCCATTTATCCTCTGCAGTGTGATTATGTACCCCTGTGTGACCTGGGACAAGTTTGTCTTGTTCAGGGATGTGGTAATGTATGTCTGGCATTAAGAATGGTGAAATCACAGCCTCACTTGTTCCCCAGGTTGTGGTCTCTTATGTAAATACTGAGTAGGCTTAAATTCTCCTTTTGTCCAATGTTGCAAACTAAGAAACAAAGCTTAATTTAAACTGGGAGAAACATCTCCAAAGAAGCAACGTGTCTAGACTCAAGGATATTAATCAAATCTTAAAGTATTTAAAGGGCAAAATGTACAAAAGCTGTTTGATATTTTTAGGAGTTTAAAACCATTTTTATAAGTGATGATAAAAGTGATAAAAACTGCAGTTTGCTGGCACTTTGATACAATCTGAGAAGTCATGCCATTTCAGATGTAACAGATGAGTGAGATTTTGTATAGCTTCAAAGGCCACTGGGTGACCTACCCAATAACAGCGTGAGGCTAAAAGACATTATGTTTCAGTTTTAGATTGACAGTAACTTGCATGTCTTTTATTGCTTGTATTAGGCTGAAATAATGTTTGGGTGTTGTTAATCTGTTAAGAAATAGGTTTATTCTGCAAGCTGATTTTTTATGAAGTAAAGAACAGGGAAAGAATACCTCTGGCAGATAAAGTGTTTCCCAGTTTATGCTGCTGTTTGAGAGAATTACATCAAATCGGCACAGACGACTGTTACAGTTTTTCTCTGAAATCAGAAAACAGCTAGCTACCTTTTTCCTTGGGCTCTGAAATGACCATTTGTGCTTTCTAAGTTTTGTGCTTTCAGTAGCATGAAATAAGCTAGAAGAGAAATCTCTATTAAATATTTTTTAGACAGATAATGTAATTCACCATACCCCCATAATTTTTAATAATAAAGGTCAAGGATGAGGGTCTGTGCTTGTCAAACTCGTAGAGATACATGGTTGCATGTAATAAGTTTCCTATAAACCATGAGGGCAAAAGACTGACTATGTAAATGGAATATGATTATTCAAAATTGTGTATTTTAATTCACTGATCAAACTAATGAAATAATTGATTTGCAATACTAGCTGAGGTCTATTGAGAGCTACGAGTCTGGGCAGCAATGTCAGATCAGTCCCATTGCAGTTAGGGAATCATATAATTTAAATTATTGTTTTGTTTTGTTTTGTTTTCCAGTAAGTACAGATTTGCAATTTCAGTCTGGCACCCATGAAATGGCCTAACGCCTCCTCTGTGACTTATTTTTCTGTGAAGCTCAACTGCAGTTTATGAGCTGCAGTCTCAGGAGTTCCCGTCACTGTTGCACTGAGAACATCACCAGTTACTTCACCAAGCTCATGGGTATGTTAGTTCCTGAGTCGCTTTTACTTCCTCTAAAGGTAGACCTGAAGTGCACTGAAGGTTGGCTGCAGGCTCAAAAGACTTATCTAAACTAGTTTAAAATAGATTAGATGGGTATTGGTGCTCGGGTGGCAGAGGTGTAGTGCAGCAGCACGGAGCCAAGTGTGTTGGTTGACTTGTAAACCATTTATTTGGCATTTCTGGGGGATTTTGCAGCTTTGCTTGGGTATGTTAGCACTGTCTGCAGTCATGGCAAAACCCTCAAAGTAAATAACCTAACCTAACCTAAAATTCTCTCCTACAACCAATAACATTAGGGAGACAACGGAATAACAATTCAAATTCAAACACCAGGAGCTTTAACTCAGGTACCATTGCAGAAAAGAAATATTCCTAGACAGGAAAATTGTGTTGTCACCTATTTAGCATGTGGCTAACACTGGTAAAAGACTCTCTTGGGGGTTTGTTCAAAATAGAGAAAAATCAGTCACTAGTCGTAATAAAAAATCATTAGAAAGAAAAGAAATGTTTTGGGTCATGACCTCTTAACACTGAAAACTAAAGAAATTCAGATAAGTTTTACACATTACCTTCTGGTGAGCCAATCATTTCAGTTAAAAATGTCCATCAACTAATTAAACACTAACAATTTCATAGTTATTAGCAAGGACTTCTAGGGCATGTTACACTTTTCATGAAACAATGTGTAAGTTATTGTGCTCAGGAAAAATAAAAGACTTAAATAGACACATTAGAGTATTTTAAAGCAGCTGTATAGTCAAATATAAACAGATAATAAAGATTTAAAATGCCTTCATTGATGCTCTGAAGACCTTACTGCCTCCAGAAACAGGAAAATGCGCTTTGTCGTAAAATGTACATAATTTTTGGAGGAAAGTTAAATACACTGTGATAATAAATTTAAGCTGAAAATTACTGTGTTGAAATTATCATCTGTTGCCTTTGATATAATGTCATCTATTTTAATACTTTTTTTTTTCAAACGGTAGTTTGCCAAATATCTACATTTATAACAATTGCTCTGTGTTTGGAGAAGAAGACATGAGATTCTCTTATATTGTTAAAACAGAATCCAGGTTAAATAGAAGCTGTGTATACCAAGTGAACATACATTATCTGTCAGGTTCACTTTTACCTTCAGTCCTGTGTATATACAATCTCTCCCCTGCCAGTTGCATTATATAGGCCTGCTTAATATACCTCTAATTGTCCTTGAAAAGTATGGACCATAAAACATGCTTTCTTCAGCAAAGTTCAACTGGAAGTAAACTTAAGAATTGCAGAACTGTACGGTAGTTCAAAAAAACCCCCCAAACTAGGTCTGCACTCTGTTATACCAAAAAATCTTAGAGCTCTACTGAAATAATGGATTTTGTGATGTTGGTACGTAACCCAGAATGTTTTAACATCATACAAAAGTGAGTATTGTTTAACTACGGACAGAGTAATTTTACTTTATTAGACCTTTCTTCAGCTTTTAATCCACATGCTAATCCAGATACTAACTCAGCAACAAGATACTCCTCGAGCAAGATGATGCAATATTAGCCAAATCTTCTGACAGAGCACAGAGTAGCAATGGGTAATAGACAGACAAAACACTACTTAAAGAAACCTATAAACTTCCCTCCTTGAGCATTTACATGAAACCTGTTGGACATACAGGATGACAGTGCAGGCTGCAGTGCCAATGGTTTTCAGACGTGTTTGTCATTTTCAGTGGTATAACCACTACCACTAAAAAAATACCACAAAGCCTTCAAGAGGTTGTTCCCTCAAAGAGGAGCAGCTGCCTGAATCTTAAATTGTCCAGACTCACTTTTCAACTTATAATAAGGAAATTTTTAGGGATGTTATGATGGAAGCACTCCCTTCCTACCTTCTAGTACCAAGCTCTTCATTGTGGTCATTCATTAGACCAGTTTTGCAATTTCTGGAACATCTCATGGTTTTGCATCTCTTACTTGCTTGGAGATAAGGTTATCTGCCACATGTTTCTTCTTGATCTCCAAGTAGATATTCTGTACATATTCAAAACTTCCATCTAAGTTGGAAGGCTGTCCATGGGAGCCAGTATCTGATAACAGATGAAAATAAGAGGCCTTTTGCTCCTGTAGTCATCCCTACTAGTGTCTGCTGCTGCAGTTCTTACTCGGGCTTGTTAAACACAACTTACCCGCCATCACTTCTTAGCATGCCAAACTGCTTCTAAAAATCTGGGATGTGGTGATAGCTGAGAGAACAAGCGTGTGATGTTATCTCCTTTGCCATTGGTGTTGGGATAACCTGACACACATAATGAAGGGAAGTGGCAAACTCAACATTGCCTGTAATCAATGTGATAGGCACCTCCCTGTAATTGCTTGAAAAGCCCTAAAGCTGAGGAAGACATAGCAACAGTACATAACACCGCACCTTTAACATGCTTGTTTTCAGTATGTGAAAGACATACACCAGATTGAATCTAGTGGCAAAGCCACATTTGTGGCAAAATGTCTGGAAGTAGGGATGGAAAGGACTAATCATCTACCCTCACCTGCTGTGCAGAGGAGGACCCCAGCCCTCAGGAGCACTTTCCTGCAAGGCATTCCTGATGTAACCCTTTCCCCAGCCCTGCTTTTTCTCCTCTCCCCATTTCCCACAGCATAGTCAAGCAGTACAGCCAGCCATCCTAACCAGGCTGTGGCAGAGGCTTCAGCAAACGTTCAGCAAACATTCAGGGCCCCAGGAAATGTTCAGCAAATGTTCAGGGCTTCAGCCAACAGACAGGAGTTGCTGAACTGAGAACAGGAGATACCACCCCTGTGTTCTGCTCTTCACTGTAAGCATTCTTCTCTTCCACATCAGCTACAGAGCTCACCCCACTGGTGGTTGAAAGGTCAGACTCATCCAGCAGGACAATTTTATTCAAGAGTGAGTCAACAGACCAGTGACTTTGAGGATACTGCTGTATTTGTATGGCTAGGAGAGAAGTGCAAAGCCAGGATATGCAAACCCAGAAGTGCAAACACCAAGTGTGACAGGATTTCTTAGATTAATTAAACATGGTACGTATTAATCAGACCCATGAAAAATTAGTGTCCCTGAGAAGTTGACCATACTTTATTTCCCTTATTCTGGGAGCCAGAAAATAGATACTCCAAAAGAAACAGGAAGATTTTGGGACTGATGCTACAAACACATCCTGTATTAGACTGTAAAGCAGGATAAACTTTTTTCAGTGCAAGATCACCCTGCTGCAAACACCACATGAACTAGCAGTAAAAATGGAGGGTCTCAGAGCTGTAAGCATCTGATAAAATTTTCTTAGAATTAAAATGTGAAGGTGCATGGTTATGGCTACCATTCCCTCTTTTAACTATCACATCTACTTTTATGTTTGTGTCTCTGCTTATGAGACTGTGTACACTCACGTGAATGTGTCTCTGGGTTAACATTCACCATACTCATTTATATAAGCTTTCACATCCCTTCTCAGATTTTACTGCATATCCTCACAACAAAAATGATAGGTTCTTGCTCAAGTCATCTTCTTCTAGTAGTTGTCACAGAATTGTCATGGAGTTGTTGGAGTTGGAAAGGACCTCTAGAGATCATCTAGTCCAACTCCCCTGCTAAAGCAGGATTGCCTAGAGGAAATTACTCAGGACTGCATCAAGGCGGGTCTTGAAAGTCTCCAGAGAAGGGGACTCCACAAGCTCCCTGGGCAGCCTGTTCAAGTGCTCTGTCACCTTCACCATAAAGAAATTTTTCTCATATTTGAATGGAACTTCCTGTGTTCCAGCTTGTGCCTGTGGCCCTTCATCCTCTCACTGGGAACCACTGAAAAGAGTCTGGCTCTATCCTCCAACTTTCTCCACACTACAGCTCTGAAACCATTTGTTATACTACGTCTCAAATATGATCTTAGAGCCCACTGCTGTAATTTCTTTCCCGTAGGTGTCCTGCAACCAGTTGGCACTCAGTGCAAGATGGGTTTGACCACCAAACCAAATGGAAGAAAAATGAAAACCTTCACCCAAACATTAATGTCCACAGCCTTGAGTATACATGAAAGTGGTGCCTCCCAGCCACTGCTGCCTGACTTTATCACCACACTTCTTTCACCCACTGAAGTTCTCCCATGATGATGCTTTCCTGTGCTGTGTCACGCAGGACAGTACTGTACTAGTACCCTTCTATGTTTTTTGATGGTAGCTAGGCTCTTAGTTATAGGCACAGCACTAAACTAGAAATAAAGTCTAAAGCATACACATGGAGGCCTCAACCTGTATCTGTTTACACACCAAGATTCAGGTGTGTAGCTCTGCTAAGAATCAATGCGATGTCTCACTGTAAGAAGTGAGACATGTATATAAATTGCTGCTCAGCTGAGGGTTGTATCTGATTTAGACTGGAAGTTAATTGGACGTGGATTTTATATGCCTTTTTATTTGTGAAATGGAGTCCATATCTATGGGACTATCAGGTAGCGTACGAGTGATCTGTGAGTGAAAATAAGGTGTGGGTAAGTTTTGTACACACCAGGGTGTGTTTTTAATTTTATAAGTGTCTGTGTAGAATTTTGCATATCTCATCACCTCACCCTTGCTTTTATCTTGCTTCTCTTGTGCTTTTGTTCTTCCCAATCCTTTAATTTTCCTGCTCCTTTTATCTGCTTTTCTTCTTTCCTTCTATCCTGCTAGGATACCTTTTCTGGTTTCATCTGTCAGACCCTCTTCTCACTCACTCTGCAGCCTTCCCCGGCTCCTGTATCTCCAAGCTAACTCTCTTCTTTGTAATCCACAGTAATAATCTCATGTCTTTACTTATTTTGGTCTTTAATCCTATGTTATGGGATTAAACATCCTGCCTGTCAGTGCAGTAAACAATTCCTTACAAATACTTTGGAGAAACTACAATAAAGTGTAAATTAATCTTGCACATTTTTTTTTTTTGTTTTGTTTTAATCTGATACTCTTTTGTTTCGTTTCATAACATCATATACCCTGAACTCAGGCAATTATTTTTAAAACTAACTGTTACTCAACAAAGTACTCAAATCTTAGCTGCTGAGGTAGACAGCTCTTTTTAATATCTGACAAAAATACTGTGTTTCTGATAAAAATAATTATAAGCTTGCTTCTTTCTTCCTGAAGTCATTTCCTAATGACATTATTCATAGAGAAAAAAAGAGTGCACATGTCATGATCAAGGTGGATCAATCTCACATGTGGGAGGTGATCAGAGGCAGTTTATCCAGACTTTTGTGATAATCTTATATGTGTACCACGTATAGCAAGAGTGACACAAAACAAATGGTTGGAAAACTATAATCTTTTCTTCATGATGAATTGGGCTATAATCAGCTTCAAAGTGTTATAATAAGTGAACGTTCAGAGTGTCTTTTGACTTTTTAAATTGTTCTTAATCTGCTTGAGAAGTAAAGGACTTGGCATATTTTAGCAACATTTCAGATAGGTTATGCCTGTCAAGTTGAATACTAGTCAGAACTTCAACTAATAGTTCTGAAAGTGATCTGGTCATTTTTCTAAACATGTATGCCTCAGTGTCTTAATTTAGATGCTTTATATCCACCTCAGTTTAAAAACAGAGGATAAATAGGAAGTTACAGAGCTCCACCAGAAGTCTAATTCTTTAGTTTCATAGCAGAAGATCCAAAATACATCAAGATATTGCAAGCTGTGATCAACAATAATCCTTTCTCATCCCCTCCAAAAGAAAATAAGATCCTGACATTTATTGTAGACCTACTTGAAAAATTTCAGTTGAATTTTGAACATTTTTTTTTTTCAGTAAAGCATATTGTCAGCAAGAATGTCAATATTTCAATGTTTTACTCAGAACATACGTATATTTTCAGATCCTAGCAGCTGATATCTGGCTATTCTTGTCTTTCCCTCCCCTCCAACTTGAAGCTTTAATCTTTCAGCAGAAGAAAATTCTTGGAAGAAAATTCTCAAAAGAAAATTCCACCAAAAATGTTTTCCCAAGTCTTGTATAATTTTTTAATATCGACATTTTTTAAATTTCTGCTCAACTGTAGTGAACTGAAACAAAGAGAAGGAAGAATGTCAGGAAAATCATGATACTTTACAGGCAGGTGACATAGTTGAGGGTATAATTGCTGTCAACTCAATCTGATCTTAAAGTTTCTTTCCTGAACAGACAGCTCTGATATCTCTGAGATCAGACTCAGCTGGTAAATGAAGTTTCCTTATCTCCTGTGTCAATGTGAAAATAAAACCAAATTATCCTACTTTCTAATATATGATCTCTTTGACCAATGATGTGTCCTTTTCTGGGGAAGACTGCAGTGGCACGAGACCAATATATCCTTTTAGACCACAAAGGGTCCTTTTCAATCAGTAACCACACGCTGTTTTTGCATATTCTGCCCAACTTCTCTGACTCAAATGGGAGGAAATTGCACCGTAGGTTAGCCACCTCTAAATCCCCGGGTCTGAATGTAGAATTCATATCTTCTTTCCCACTTCTAGCCTCAAGTAGGAAGTCTCCAGAGACCACAGAAATCCTTAAAATGGCTGAAGAGTCCTCATCATCTGAGGAAAGCCCCAGGCAATTGATGTATTTGAGGTAGGAATGCAAATGAAGAAGAAACCAAGCGTGAGGAAAAAATGTTTCAACTTGCCATGTGTTATAATGTAGGATGCCACAAAACTTTGGGCAGGCTCTAACACTTTAATGAGAAGTCATCTTTTGTTTGTGCTGTATATACAGTACTATTATATTAACTTAAGAGAATTTAATGTAAATACTGGCATTTTCTTAGCATACTTAGGAAGAACATGAAATTATTGCTTTTTCAGAGAAAGGAAAAATAATCTGCACGACATAAACAGATTTCTCTGCCTCCATCCATCAGCTGCTGCTGGAAGAACTTCAGCAGATTCCTGCTAAAAATGAGAACTCAAAAATGGTCTGCTAGCCCTGACTCCTGTTGGCCATTCATCTGAGGTTGTCTGATTCATACACTCCTACGCTGCCCTTCAAACAATCATTGGAAACAGACTGAGCTTTATTACGGCAGATTATACCTGTCGCTTGCACGGTACCCTTAGGGATGAGAAGATAGTGGAATGTAAGGACAGTCAAACTTATTACTTTCTTTCCTTTTGCCACGTTTTCACTTGACTGTTGAAGCCCCGCATGGACCTGTTTCTTGCAGGGTATGGAAACACACATGGAGCTGTGCAGCCGAATTTCCTAGTTATTTACTGAAAACATTAACTTTTTTTTTTTTTTGAATGTGCAACATATGCCTAGTTTTGATATAGTGATATGAGTGATCCTCTTAGCAGCAATTGTAGCTTTTAACAAGAAATGTTTTCTGTCCAGGAAACAAGCAATTGTAAAATCACACAGATAACTCCATATTAGCCAATGGGTTACCAGAGGGTCAGGTTGTTCAGTTCTGCTTTCACCTGCAGTTTCAGAATGAGCAGTAGATTTTGCTGATGTCCAAAACTGGTGTAAAGCAGCACAGATTGCTGCCAAAAAATGTGCAAGTGGAAAGAAATTACTAGGTCAACTTGTCACTTTGCTCCTTACAAATGATTTTATCAGTTAAACCAGCATAGCTGATTTTAAACATGCCAAGCAATCAAATTTCTCTGCTCCTCCATAATATTTTTCCATAACTACTTTTGGCTGGATTCTTCTGGCAGAATGTCTAAATTTCCTTTTCAGCCATTTCC